>BMAW01040021.1:465228-477613 GCA_019974015.1 Nephila pilipes
TATATATGCATACAGTATGTGTGTAAGTTTTATTGTGCTAAAAATCCCAATTAAAAACAATACGAGTGAAATATTCCATGTTCAATTTATTTCATGTACTAAATACTTAATTCCCGTAATTTTTCTTGAAGGATATTCCTGAACAAAAAAGGTGATGTAAATGTCTTCAAAAACTGTTTAATATATTAAGACTTTATAATATTAACGAAAGTTTTGAGCCGTTAGAAAATTTGTTTCTTAATAGATGATTCCTAGTCTCATCGAATATAACCATAGCAAAAAGAGATAGGTAAAACTGCTTAAGACTATTTAAATTGACATTTTTTAAATAAAATTACTAAATTACAGAAGCTAACATCAATGAAATAAAATTTTCTTTCTATAATAATTTATCTGTAGTGTCAGTTGCTTGATATGGAATTTTCCTAGGAATTGCAGTTTTATTTAGTGTAGCAATTAAATTTTTCAACTTGGATTTATTTCTTTAAATGATTGCTTTGTGCTCAGTAAGAATTATATTCAAGACTAAATGAGCTTAAAAGTTATGATTATTATAAATCTTGTTAAAAAAGTGAAAAATTTGAAGTTTTTTGTTGTATTTTACATAAGGCACATGAAACTGATTCAAGTTTGAATTTGCATTGTGAAACTGATATTTATAAAATAAAATATTAATAGATAAAATAGTTTTCTAATCAGTATAATAAAAATATTAATAGATACAATAATTACTTAATTATTATAATACACACACTAAAATATTAATACATATAATAATTGCTTAACTATTATAATACCCGTTAAAATATTAATGCATATAATAATAACTCAATATGCATATAAAAACATATTTTTTTTGAATGAAATCATTAACATACACTGTTCAAATCTCAAATTAAAGCTGCTTTGAAAAATCCATTTTACTGAGTACAATTATTATAATTGTTTATGATCACAAATTTGATTTAAACAGGTATGAGAAATGAAACTACCATTTAAGCTCCGAAATGATGCTTTTTCTTACTTGCCTATATACGTATATCGATAAATTTTATAAATATTCTTTAATCATCAAGATTCATTTTATAAAGAACAATAAAAATGTTAAAATATACTATGGGAGATAAATCTGTTCAACGGAATTTATTTTATAGAGCAATTTGATACGAGTCAAATTTCACAAAAATGTTATTCCTTCTACCATTATTTGCATCCAGTGAAACATAAAAGTATGTTTATAAAATAAAAATCTGAAGTAATTTTTAATCCAGGAGTAAATGTTTTTGTTTTGTGATAATTCTGAATTTTCCCTTATCTGCTTCATATTTTGCATCGAATACTGATTTTTATCAATTCATAATATTCTAAGAAAAATTTGTTTCTATCATTTTTAAGAAGATAAAAGTTTTCCATTGTTATCATTAGCTTTGTTGATAAATAACTGTTACTACTTACTGTGAGTTTCCTATTGATAAAAATTAAGCTACTATATATATATATATATATATATATATATATAAACTTCAAAACAAACGGAACATTTGAATTCTCCATTACATAATTTATATCAAATATTTGTTTTTATGTATTTCCTTCAAAAATGTTACTTTATCGTAGATGCATGTATTCATTTGCATATTATTTAAGAATTGAGTTCATAAATGTTTATTAAAAAATTTACACTTCTTTCGGGTGAAGGTATTTGATTCTATGTTGATACCATTTTTATCACTAAATTTTCCACACACGGCTTAAATTAACATTGTTAATTAAATGATTTCGCATACATTAACATTGTTTAAGATCTGGAAGAGAATTATTGGTAATTATCCTCATAATTATGAACCATGGTTTAAAGACGAGGGCAAAAACATCTGAATTCGTACCTCATTCTTCCAACTCCACACCGTGGAAGTTCCATTTAATTTGGTGTAGTTGACATCATTTCACAGGACAGGTCAGGCTAGAATTAAAGTTCACAGTTCGAGTCGAAGTCTTCCAATCACGAAGTTTGTGACCTTTTAGCCACTTATTATATATTGCCGGGTCTATAAAATTAGAATGCAATTTCCTCCAACTTAGTTTAACATTTTTAGTTTCATCTTATGGCTGTTTGTAGTTTATGCTTTCTTCAATATTAAATATTACCCTCACTTTTACACTAAACAAACAATGATGATCACATATAAAAGTTTCTTCCTACTTTTAACTGTTGTGGTACGAAGGAAAAAAAATCTACAAATGAAGTAATTAAGAACAATTACATGCGCCCCTATTTACATTTAGATTTATTTTTTCTTCAAGAGGAATCTTACTAAAATTATCATCAGTCTTTGGCAAATCGATTTTATTTTAAACAGACTTCCTTGAATGCACTGCAAGATTTAGCAGTTAGTCTCATTTTTTGCATGACAAAATATGAATTTAAATGGTTAAATATTTCTCCTTATTTCTTGTTAAATATTCATTTATTAAATATTCTTCAAAAATTTCTCTTATTATTTGGTTAAGACTCTTAACTTGGTATCCCCCCCCCCGAGATATTAAAATTTCCGAAAACTATTGTACGGTACAAAGAGGATTTGTAACTTTATACGGCAACAAGGTACCTTATTCACTATATTTTTAAATTTTTTTAATGCCATTACTAAAATTTTTATTGTATAATCAGCCCCTTGAATTAAAATACATGCGTTCAAAAATTTTTTGAATTGGATCACAACTTTAAGAAAACGTTCATATAATCTTCTGTCAATAAAAAAGGAGAAAAAAAAGTTTTATATAATTTAGTTCAGAAAAATAATCAAATTAGCTCACAAACATAGAGAAAAATCTTTAACCAGAAAAGGGAAGTGTCAATGTGCAATACTAAATACTTCTAATTTTTAAATTTGCACTATATAGAGAAACATTTGTAAAATTGAAATCAAAAACTTTTTGACATCATTTGTAATTTATACATAGTTTATTACATTTTTGTTAAGTGTCATATTATTTCCTTTCTGTTTATTTTATGGGCATTCTAAAATTTCTGGATTATATTTAGTAACAGCCCCCCACAGTAATTTTAACATATCTCTTTGCTGCAAACGTTTCATTAGAACAGTTGTTCCAAATTACATTATGAAGCATTTCATTTGCATTTAGAGTTATATATTGCATATAACGTTCCGGGAGATCGTTCGAAGCAATCTGATATATTAACAATATTTTTCGAAGAATACTCTCATTGGTGTTTTAACATTCTTCAGATGGATCCTGAGCTTAAGCTATGGTTTCTTAAGTTATCTGACTGACCCAATATTGCGGTTGATGATGTCAATAAAACGTTGTCTATGTAAATCAGGTGACGTGGTTTCTTATACAGTTTTGAATGCGAACCGAACGTAAATCAAAGGGTAATCTATAGTTTCCTAGGAAAGACTGATTAGGAAGATTCTCGACGTCATCAACCGCAATAGGGCGGTCGCCAGATAACGGTTCCGCCTTCCTAGGAATCCATAGCTTCACGCTATTTGCCACAGCTAATTGACAAAATCACCAAGAATAGCTGCATGTTCATATTTTAACCAAAGGTAGCTTAAATCTTTTTTTGACTATTTTTAATCTTTTATTTTTTTTCTTAACCTATTTTTTGATAGCTCTTTTATCAATTTCACCTTCACTTTATTCTAATTCATAGGGTGCAGTAATTCAGAGTCGTATTTAATAGAGATTAAATATATAACATCTTGCAGCCACTCATTTAAGGCATATTCATGAGAGATGCACTTGAGAAAAGATTTGAGCTCAATAAAGTGACAATAAATACTTTCGTGTTTTATGACTTTCTTAAGGGCGAATTAGAAGGAGAGGGTAGAATGACACCGAAGAAAGAACCTTTTTTCGAAGAAAGAGGGTGGATAATGTGTTGAAGTTTTACATTGGTGCTATTTATTTCGCATCCTGTATCTATTCAAAACAGAACAAACCAAAAAGGTGAATCTTCATTCTGTTTAAATAACTAAAGGTAATTCTATCATCATTTTGAAATTCTTTATAATTCCTTAAGATTAATGCACAAGTATTTTGATGAATTATATGTAAAATAAAGTGAAAAAAATGTATTAATGTATCTACTTTCAATACAAAAAGCGAACGATAGAATAATCCATCAATTTAATGAAATCTTTTGTAATTCTTACTAATTTTTACTTTTTTCGTTATATATATATATATATATATATATATATATATATATATATATATATGTACATTCATTGCCATAAAAATTTGCGTACCAAGAAGTAAGAGTGGTATTGTTACTGAACGTGGCATGATGTGTGGATGTTAGAAATGTAGCATGATTATCCATTGCGTAATGCCATCAGAGGGCGTTGAACTTCATTCTCCCTGGAATATAAAACACGTAAGCAGAGCTTTTTTGATGTGTATTTAATCTGTTGCAGAGGAACGCTTTTTGATCAGAGATACCATTACACCGCCATCTGAGACAATACGAACAGCTGTCGGATTTCGAGAGAGGAAATTTCATAGGCGTGTTGGAAACCGGATGGTCAGCTCGGCGAGTGACTCACTACCTAGGTTATTCTGACTTTACTGCAAGGAGGTATTGGGACTAGTGGACAAGTGAGAGGTCTGTTATACGGTGACCAGGCTCATGATGCCCTCGACAGACCAATAGTCTGTCAATAGTCAAAGACTGTCACATCATAGAGCGCATAGCGCGAACTGTTTCATTTTCCACCATCCATACACAGCTAGCACCTTCATTACGGGCCTCTGTGTCAGTCCGTACCATCAAAAAGCACCTGGCTGAAGGACAGTTGCTATGGCGGCTCTCATTACGTGTACTCTCATTGACACCCACACACCGTCGCCTCCGTTTAGAGTGGTATCGCGCTCGAAGGAATTGGACTGCAACCGAATGAAATCAGGTTGTCGGTGATGACTATCGTGTACGTGAGTGGTGGTTCCATGTGAACGTGACCATATCATGCTTTGTGATTTCCTAAGAACTTTCAATCAGATTCATATCCACTGGGGTATTTTTGTCTACTTTGAAGGTTCTAATACTCTTTGCTTTATGGCAAAACGTTGAATCGTCCATAAAAACAAAATCTTCTCCATTTAGGGACCATTTTCGAAGTTAGTATATCAGGCGAGTTCGCAATACTTCTCTATAATAGGTTTGTCTCATGGTTAATTGCATGATGGGAAGGCATCCAACTCCCTTGAAAATGATTGCAGACCATACCATTACTTTGACCGGATACTTTACCCTTTCGACAATGCAATCAAAATGAAAGTTTTCCCAGAGGCGCAGCCGAATATAGGGACTGTTATCTGCCAGAATTTCAGACGCGGTCTTCTCTGAGAAACATATTTTAAATTTGTAATGTAAAATCATTAATGCTTGAAAAGTGAGTTAAAAAGAAATAAAAGTATCAATAATCTTAATAACTTACTTTATGTCACTTCTCAACTGACATGCAGAGATGTGCTCGAGCCCCAGCAAGACGGCTTATTTTCATTGCCTCAGTAAGTTTTGACTTTTTTACAGGACGATGCTCCGACAATTTTTTTTTCTGCTAGCCGATCTTGGACAGTTCTTTTCGAAATGGCAAACTTAGTTTCTTCAATTAACTACTTTAGTTTCGTAGCTCTTTTTTTTTTTTCTATTTTCTAAACAAGAGTTCCTAATTGTTTTGTGAGAATGAGTATTGTTATTCTTTTACTGCCCCACAATTCCGTTATAGTTATGGGAAAGCCAGTGCATTTTTATCCACATTAACCTTTATTTTGTTGACACTTGAACTGGAAATACCTGAAATATCTGTTACCTTCCTTTGTTAATTATCTCTCTGCTATTTGGTTGATTGGTTTGATTTTTTAACGTAGCACTAAAAGCAACACGAGGCTATTGGCTACAAACCTTGTAATTTCAAAACTCGGTGAAGTGACGAGGACGACACCTGAACTTTCCCCTTCTCCTAACTTCCCCACCACGCCTACGAGAGATTATGCATCTTAAAAATAAATGTTTCTGTCTCAGATGCTTTCCGAGGAGAAAGATCGGAACCTCGACAGTAAAATGGGAATATTCTGCAGAGCAATAAAATGGGAATATTGTTGAAGTGAAACCCCGATGCGAAGTTACATGGGTCGTTCAATAAGTCCTTAGAAACTCCAAGAGATGGCGCTTGTAGCATCGAAAATAGATAGTTTTTAGTAAGCATCATGACTTACTTGAGAGCTGTTTAAGTCTCAGTTATTTCCCTCTCATGATATCATTTTTACTGTTATTGAAGCAAGAAAACTTGTGTTTATTTAGAAAAATGTAAAAAGGGGAAATTTTGAGCAATGATTAAACTTTTATATTTAAAAGACTTAACACCCAAAGAGATGAAACCTGAGTTGGATGAAGTTCATGACATATCTGCTGCTATGATTGCAACAGCTTACAATTGGGTAAAAAAGTTTAAATGTGGCCGTACATTCACAAAAGATGAATATCATTCGGAACGTTCTGTGGAAATGACTACTCCTTGAATGATTCACAAAATCTATTATATGGTTTAGAGTGATCGACGAATCAAAGCGCGCACAATAGTTGAGGCCACTGGCATATCACAAAGTACAGTGTTTTCAATTTTGCACGAAAAATTAGTTGTGGAAAAAATCTCGATAAGATGGATATCACGAATGCTCACAGTGACGTAATAATAAGTGGAAAATAAACGTAATAGTGTGGTTGACTCTGAGGTGGTTTTGGCACTTTTTCGTCGCAATTTTGACAAGTTTCTGCATCAATACATAACTGTAGACGAAACGTGGTCACGCTATTACATCCCAGGGACAAAAGAACAGTAAAAACAGTGGGATTTCAAGGAGAACTGGCTCTAAATAAATCAAAGATGGTGAAATCGGCAGGGAAGGGGATAGCCGTGGTATTTTGGAATGCACGCGGAATCATCTACAACGATTACTTGGAAAAATAGCAACTGGAGAGTATTATTCATCGCTATTATAACGGTTGGGCCAAGAAATCAAGAAAAACTTCCTCATTTGAAAAAGATAAAGATCCTCTTCCAACAAGACAATGCACGGGTGCACACCTGTGCAGTTTTGATGGCCTTTGATGATCAATTTATTTTCTACGATGACATATAACAATTAACGAAAGGCATTAATTCATAAGGGTTTTGTCAGTTAAAATCCTTGACATTCTAAAGGTGATTTCGTGAAGTTGGGATATTCACGATTTTCTTTTCGCTAACCTCGGGAACATTTTGGGAATCTGAATTGCATACAATTACGCTTCCTTCCCAACCAAAATGAAACGTGTTTAGGTAAATTAGATGAAGATAAGAAGAGCAGTGAATTTAATTAGAGATAGTTATATATAAATGAAATAGAATTGAAAGGATGAAGAAGGGAAGTAGAGGATAGCGAAAAACTGATAACTTAAACTGTGTTTTAAACTTAGTGACTATTTAATTAGACTTTAAGATGTCGTTGGAGTTAAATAATAGAGGAAATTCGTCACAACTTTTACCAAGCATGTCTGAAACATAACGAAATTTTGAATTTTGATCTGATAAGAGTCTCGCATTACACGTAGCGTTCTCTTTTTTTCTAGTTTCGGCAGATGATCAATAAATTTATTTCAAATATCAATTGTACTTTAGAGTAATACTACTTATGAATTGTTGAAATGAAAACTTATGTTTTCCATTTGTTTTTGTTTTATCCTAAAACAATATTTTTTACTTAAAGAAATCAACTTACCATCTATATTAAGAAGAGTTTTGGTTAAATTCATATCTCCCAAGAGTAATATCACTGGTGGTCAATGACTGGTCGATCCTCTGAAAGTGTGATGAGTCAATCTGCGAAAATGTTCATTTTTATGAATTTTGGATTCTGTTTCTAAGAAAACATATAAAAACAATTAAATAGAAGAGATGAAAACTTTCGTATGATGTATGCAGTAAGAAAAAAGATAATACCGTAGTGTGGCAACATGAAGATGACAATACAAACACAATATAACTCTGAATAACTGACTGAGTTTAAAATAATTTTCAAATGTCTTCTCACACGTCTACCTGGCATTATTTACTTACTAAAATCTTCCGAGAGTTGTAATGTGATCATTATGTTTATGAACCTTCCACTATGCGCCGGTTCATGAAGGATTCACTTCTGATTGCAGCGCCACTGCAGGGTATGTTGTTCCATGCGCATTGGATCATTTTCGACTTGGAACATTATCATAACGGACATCATTCAACTACTTTGCAAATTTTGCGATTGTAGCTCGCTTCCTTCATGGTGTGCTGTTTTCGATGTTTTTGAGTGTATATTAATAAAGAAATAACGAAGAAGAATGCATTTCATCCACAGACGCTCTGAAGTACATTTTCGCGCTATGAAAGCTACAGGAACTGTTATTAAAAATTACAAAAAATTGTAAATAAAATAAAATACACTTGGAATGTATTTTTTTTTTACTAGGAACATGTGCCTGAATTTTTTTATCGTAAGATAATGATTTAATAACGTATATAAATTGGTCTAAATTGATTGAGCATATTATTGATTGATAGGATGTATTTAATAAACACGAAATATATATATTTTCTGAGAAACAATTTCACTGTTTAAATCGTGTACAAATTACATTTATGTAAAAGAATAAATACAGATATTATTTAAGAAGTAATAGAAGAACAATTCACATAAAATAATTAAAAAAAAATGAAAAAACAATTGCTTTTAAGTATCATTTGTATTTTATGAAGTTATCTTTAAAATATTAATCGAAGTTTTTTAAAATGTATGTGAGACTAATTCATATAATTTGAGATAACTTTATTAACACATGGCAGTATTTAAGTTACTTTCTCTGACGTATGGTCATAGAAGTTCTTCCCAGCAATTGGTTTTTCTGTAACATTCAGTATTCTGTAACACGCATGGGTCAAACCAGACAATTGTCTAGACGCCCTTCGAGCCACTAAAGAAACCCATATACTAGTATACTAAAATTTTGTGAAGTTTAGAACTATGTGTTAGTTTTAAATGAAGTCTGTACGAAGAAATATTGTTTTTTCAAAACAAAGGAAATATTTTTTCGGGCCTCAATATGTGAATATATTAACCTTAAAATACTCAGTTTCTATGAAATAACATTTCCTTTAAATTTGCTCACACATTTGAAGTAATATAACTTCTGTTTTTTTAAAAAAACAATATTTAAAGTTTAAAAATATATAGAGACATTATATAACCTATTCTGAATATAAGTGTTATTGTAACATCGGAAATTGTAATTTATTGAAACTTTATTTTTTGTGTAATAAATATTACACTCAAGGATACTAATAAAAATTAAGATAACTATATATAAAAATGAATAAATATATATTGAATTTTAATTCAAATTTGTGGTACATTTTTAATATCCAAATTTAAATACCTAAGATCAAATATCAGGCTCTTAATGAATACTTTAAGGACATTTATCAAATGAAATACTTATTAAAGCTCATAGATGTTTAGCTTCTGGCACTGATAATACTTGAGGAACTTTTATACGAAATATGTTTGAACAAGTTTATTCATAAGAAAAATTATAATATGGATGTAATTATTTGGAAAATAAGGAAAAACAATGTTTATGGTTTAAAAATATGAGAATGAATTTGGGAAAAATACTGAAGTACTTTCATATAAAAATCTGTGTAAGCTCATTTTTTCCCTACAAATTGCGTGATGAGCATATTCTGGGTTGCATGTTGAAGCACACGCAATTGATTGTCAAGTCCATCCGTCACTTTTGGACGAGATATGGCTCTTGAGCCGTATAACAACACTTCGAGTTTTGACAAAGTTGTTAAGAATACTTTTTTTTTCTTTAATTTACTCTTAAGTATATATTCATACAAAACGGAATTTTTTCAGTAAGTACTTGGCCAAATACAATTCTCTCTCTTTCTCTCTTCCATTATGAATGACCCCAAGGAAAAATCTTGTATATATGGGAAGGGGCAAGCCTACATTTTAATAAAATGAAACAAATCGAAGTGAAATTATGTTCATGATATTTTTCATTTAAAAAAAAAATCTGAAATTTAAAACAATGCGTTCCCCCCCCCCTTTATTTGAGTCCTTTTCAATAATCACCTATGACATGAGTGAGTTACCTTTCGGGTTTGAAGATCTTTTAGCGGCTGACTTCAATAACGACAGAAGTTAAAACGTCTTAATAACTAACCCGAATGGGAATCTCTTTTTACGTCTACTTGATTTAAGCCCTGCAAAAAGCAACCTGACTACTCTTTTTCGGACCCAGTAGTCGAGGGTTCGAAATGCCGTCGTCACTCAACCAACTAACCTTCTGCGCCGATGCGGTGAAAAAACACAAATCACGTCGGCTTCGGCACGCGTTAAATAGACCTACCACGCAACTCGAGACAGTTGATGACGTCAAACGGAAACGAAACTCAATATAACAGAGATGATATGTATATTGATTGTAGGAATTGCTGGAGAAACGACATTTTCTTAAAAAAAAATTCAGAATGTTTCTCTTTGTATCATCATGATGATCCTGGAGGAGAGTACGTGGCGGCTGGCTTCAACAACGATAGAAGTTAAAAGACCTTAATAACTAACCCTAGGGGGAATTCCTTTTAATCTAGTTGATAAGAGCACTGAAAAAATGAGCGGACTACTCTTCTTCAGAATCAATGGTCAATGGGTGCGAAATGTCGTCGGCTCTCAAGTCAACTATCCTCACCTGCCGCGCGGAAGAAAATCCCCCAATGTAGTGGAGAAAATATCGCTTTCGCCGAAGCCTTATTAAATTATTCATAATCTGATAAGGTTACACTGAACTATATGAAACCTTATAATACCGAAATAATTTTTCTAACGTTTGTTAAGACCGCAGTTAGTTGTATTAACTACAATAATACCTTGCTGGATTAGGTAAAATCTAATTAGACCGCATTGAATTATTTGAACAGTAATAAGGCCACAATGAATTATTAAATGTCCGAACTAAATTATTTGGTATACTTTTTTTTGTGGTAAAAGGAGTTATCTAAATTCTAAAAAAAAAACACCTGTTCTGGGTTATTTGGAATCTTATAAGTCTGCATTGACTTATCCGAAATTCATTAAAGATTATTTTAAATCTTATAAGGGCAACTTAAACCTCATGAGATTATTTTCATAGCGTTTCTGAGGTACTTGAAAGATAATAAAACGACATTTATAAGGTATCGATGATGGTGCAAAAAATACACATTTCTTTTGCCAAAACTTTTCCACTAGTAAGCCAATTTCAAATTTCTTAGATTTCAGTTAGTTTTAAGTGTTAGATGTACTAATGAAGTTAGTCAGATGAAGCACTTAGATAATAATTTTACTAAATTTTATAAATATGTAAATTTTTTTGTAAATTAAATTAGTTATTATTGGATTGGAACCCATATTCCATTTTTTACAGTTAAGTACAGTTATCAATTTACTCAAAAATAAGCAAGTTATGCCACTCTTTTTGAGTTAAATGAAAAATAAGATGTGTAAAGAACTATTAAAAAATTAGAAAAATTAGAAAATTAATAATAAATTCAGTTTCTAATATTAAGAATTTATAAATTAATCTGAAGAAAACTAATTTCAAACAAAATTATTTCAAAGACATCAAAGAATAGCAAAATTTTTTTATTTGGTACTGGTGTATAAAAAGAAAACTAATAAGTTTGTCTTTTTTATTTGAAATTACGAAAAAAAAAAAAACGTATAAAATTTCTTTTATTTAGATTCTCACTTAATTTAACTAATCAAGTTTAAAATTTTAACATTTCAAAATATAAAACTTAGAAGTTAAAGCAAACCACACATTTAATTAAAGTATTATGTAAGTGTAAGATATCTTGAAGTAGGAACTTTCTTATAATTAAATCGTAAAAACAAGAATAAGTTCATTTTTAATAAAAGAAAATAATGAATGGTAGGCACACTTTTTTATATCTATGATTCAATTACAAATTTTTGAAATATATATTCCGATCAGCGAATTACATAATTTTTTTAATTAAACAATTACAACAGTACAGTTAATTATACTTTTTTGCAGAAGCACTCTGATCAGGCGAAAATGGCTAGAACTTTTGTACAATAGTCTCACATGGTCATTTAAATTGAAGATATTCTGTACAAGTGTTAGACAGGCTTTTGAAATGACTAATTGTTATATATATATATATATATATATATATAATATATATATATATGTGATATTGACTATTGTGTGTGACAATGGCTAGTATTGTCAGCATGTATGTATGTGGGCAATACATGTGAAAAG
>BMAW01040021.1:487525-506310 GCA_019974015.1 Nephila pilipes
CCCTCCCCCCGGGCCCCCTCACTCCCCCAAAACCAACCCCGCCCCTTTTCCACCCCCCCCCCCCCTCCCCCCGTTTATTAAAAAAAAAAAAAAAAAAAAAAAAAAAAAAGAAAAAGAAAGAATCCACAATAAGTTAAGGATGATCTTAGGCTGAAGTAAGTTTGTCAGAAATAAAAATACTTTATTTATTACTCGGGAAAAGTTTATATTTATATGAAGCAACATTATTGAAGACTGAAAGAATAATTACTATACAAAATACCTTTCAAGAATAAGGTATTTGTAAATATCTCAAAACAGAAGCTCAGCTATGTCTGAAATTTTTTGTACTATGTATTGAGGGTCATACAGAGAGAGAGAGACCTTTCAAATCTAGAATTAGTTTCATGTACTTCGAATTTGCTGGTTCCAATGGAAGAATTAACACACAGAGAAAAAGAAAAATGGCAATTGGCAATGTTCATCCTTCCACACCGTTTTGCATTAAAAAAACTAGAAATATACACTAAAATAATTATATAATATTTTAGAACAATTACTCTCATTTTTCTTCATGGAGATCTTTTTTAAAATTTTTTAAAATTTGAATTGATGAATATCAAAAACTATTCAAAATAATGGCATAAAATTAAGAGTTTATATTCTTTAATTGTATAAAAGTAATTTTTCTACATGAATTTTGAAACTGTTTGATAAAGATGGGCAAATGTGACACTCGAAGTCGCATTTGTTTCTGCGTTGATTTAAGTGCAGCCTCCCATTGAAAACTTAAATCCTTTTAATTATTGTTATAATTATTTCGGAATTTTCTCCCTAAACCTTGTTAATTTGACAGACTAACTAATATATTTTATATTAATATTATGTTGTATTTATTTTTTATGTCTAAATATTCGGATATTTTTGTTTTGATAATGAATAACTTCAAGCACATTAACACACTATAGCACAATCAGTGGTCTTATGCAACATTATAATGGTAGTTCCAGAATATTCTTTGCAATTTTGTAGATGAACATGTACTTCAGTAATAATTTTACTATCAGTTAAGCGTTCTATTTCATGCTTTTTAAAAAAACCTGGTATCTAGACTTTTTTTTTTAATTAAGTAATTAAAATTTGTTGTAAGATGGCTGTCAAAACTTAAAAATTTTGGGACATTTTGTAGAACTTTTAAATCCTATTGTAACTTTAAAGGAAAAATAAAAGAAACATAGCTTTATGATGTTAATTTCCTTACAAACATACTCGAGCATTTACAAACACTTAATATGGTTTTATAAAGAAAGGAAAACAATGGTGATATATCACAAACTGCTTTTAGTTTAGAAGCTTAACTTCTGCATTTTTATGAACGATCTTTGGAGCAAAATATTTAGTTTTTCGTTATGAATAAAAGTAATTTTAAATAATACCACAGAAATTAAAATTAGACAAATACAAAGAAAAACTAAATAAAATGCAAGTAAATTTCAGACGTAGAATTGTAAGGTTTCAGATCTACATTTCCGTATTTTATGTGTGTGAAAGTATTTATTTTTGATATCATTAAAAATAAGAATTCCAGTTTCTCAAATAATTCTTATCGAAAAAACGACTGGAGTTAGTTATACGAGACGGAAGTATATCAGACTTCACAAATGCTGCGCAAATCTACTTCAGAATCAAAATAGCTAATCTAATCTTAATTTCAATGTTTGATTTTACATAATGTAATGAGTCTTTGTATTCCACAGAGAATCGCGTGTACTCGAAAATCGTTCACATTTAAGGTATCAACCTACCTCCGAAAAGGATTTTTTTAAATAATTGATAAAATAACTTTTTATATGCATTATACTACAAGATATGGTTAAAAACTTAAAACACAATGTAAAATTTGCATAAATTAATAATTGTTTTAATATTTCACCTCAAAAATACATAAAAATAGCAGTAAAATGGCACTTGTGCAAAACACCAAAACTGAAATTTAAAAAGAGATATTTCAATTCTGTCAATTTTATTATGATGAATTGAATCTAATTTAGGATTTGTGTCTCTGTCACAATTATAACCCCGAAAATTAAATATTTATAGGAAGTCATACTTTAACATACAGAAAAACCATACAAATTTGTGATAAGTTATGACTTTTACTATCAATAAAATGCAAAGTAATCGCATTATAACAATAGGAGAGGTTCAAGTCCTGAATTCACTTTCATAGAGTATTCCATGAAAGTTTCATAACATTATATGCATAATTTTTTTCAATACGATGTTTTGCGCTGAAGCAAAACATGAAAATCTTGATTTTGAGGAAAAGCTGAAAATACATTTCAACTCAAACTTACCTAATTAAATAAACATTTAACATTAAAAGGCCCCTGATTTGTAAAGTTCACTATCTGTATTACTTAAATAAGTTATCTTTTTCTTCCTGATGGCCTTTAAAACTTTCCTACGTTTACATTTAACAGGTGTATAAGGCTTCAATTCCTTAATTCGATCGTAATCCAACTTTTTGTATCCCTTTATAAGGAAGTAGCCTGGATTTTCAATGTTCAGCTTATTTAAGACTTTTAAGCAGCCTTGATGTCCTTCGTTAAATTGTATAATTGCATCATATGCACCCAATTTCACAGTTTTCAAACAAACAAAAACTCCTTTTGGTACTCTTTATCATATTACACCATTAAAATATTCATTTGCATTTTGGGTTTTAGAAAATTAATCTTGCATGTTGGAAGATATTTTAATGACGATATTCTATAAAATATCAATGAAAAACAAACATTAAAGTTCCGTTTCCGGTAGCAGAATGCTATTTACAGTTTTAAAATTTGACACAGACTATTATTAAAATACTTATAACTCAAGTTCTATGTAAGATAGAAAAAAAAATGAAACTGTTCTGGAAAGCTGAGAAATCCGGCTTTAATAATAGACCGTATATAAAAATAATCGACATTTTGACTGAAAATCGCGTTTTAAAGGTAGGCGGAAACCTAAATCAATCATCATCTCATGGAACTGTTGCGAATGGTTTTACCAAATTTTACCCCAAATTTCCAACATTTGATCAAAAAATTTCGTTAAATGTTACACTTTTTATTCATAATTTTTCGTTACATTTATTTTTATTATTTAATTTTTGAAATAATTATTTTGTATTTTCATTCTTTCAATTATATTTTCTTATATATGTACTATTTTCTCAGCTTTTTAGACTTGTATACAGTATGAAACCATACTAATTAAATGTAATTAAATTTACACATTTAATGCTTTTTATATATTATGGTGTAGTTCTCTATAATACAAGTATACATTATAAAGAGTCATCTATGTATGAAAAAAGGGAATGTGATTGTTAATTAGTGTCGCACTGAGAAACAACACGCGGGCTGCTGGCGATGGACTTCGTAAATTTCAGTCAAGGTCAAGTGACGAGAACAAAGCCTGATCTGGCACCTCCCTCTCCATACTTCCACACCACGCCAACAAAAGGACTTAGATCCTCCACAAATTTAACATGCATATTTCCGTGACTTGGGTCTTTCGAGACATCAAGACTCGAGCTCACGATTCGACGGGAAAAAAAGCCACCTATGAGTCCGTGACCATGATCACTAGGCTACTGCGGACACTTGTTTACGAATAACCAGAATGCTGCTTTTATTGACCTCATAAGTGCCTAACCCTAGTTTATAATGTGACTAGAAATACAAGTATTTAAAAATGTTAAAGAAAAAAAAATCCTAATTTTAACATAAAAAAAAGTAAAACATTTCTTGTGTGTTTTTATAAAATTTTAAAAAAACAATTACTATTTAATAGATTAATCGGCTTCAAACATTTCTAAAATATCGATTTTGCAAAAGAAATTTATTAAGTTACGTCAATAGTTATTAATATTACTTTTTTAATGTTACTAAATTTTAAAAGTGATCCAGGAAGGTCTGTTTTGTGTATTTCTAATTTATAAATTAAATGTTATATCATAACAATTTTTTTTTATTTAATGAATGTATTTAAAACAAAAAAAGAAAGAGTTTTCTTGACCCCCTTAATTACAAAACAGCTTAATTTATCCAACCTTTTAAATTATTTTTACTGTCAGTTCCATGTACAGATAATCCTTAACTTTAACTGTGGTTTATTAATGCAAAGGTGAAATCTCAGTGAGAGTTTTGGTGACTCTTATTTAATACATATTTTTCGGTAAAAACTTCACTTTAGAGGTGAAAATAACAATGATGAAAATTGTGAAGCGACCCTTGAATATAAATTATTCACAAACCGAAATAACCTATGTTTTCATCATTAGATTTTGGAATATTTTCAGCCATAAGAAAGGAGTACTTTTCTTAGAATTGTGAAAATGCTTTTGTTTATTGCTTTCAAAGGATATATGAAGTACCTGAAAAGCGCGAGCGAATCACATGACAATTGTATTTTGCATGATTGCGTTCTAGTGTCGAAATGTTAGAGACGCGAAAAAAATGAAAAAGAAGCAAAATAAAAAAAAAGGCCGTGTTGTCTGTAAACAGAATAAAAAGACTGTGATCGATCGTCATTTTTATCAGACAGAGTACAAGTAAATATCTTGAAATAACTGCACGTGAGGAAAGCATTAGAAACTGAATAACAGTGAATATAGTATCACAGGAAAAATAACTTGGAGAAAAAGCGATTTTGCTTTAAAAGGACTGAAAACATTTCTACTTATTCAAATTACGTATTTTTCTTCTTTTGTGTGAAAATTGTTTCCTCAGATTAAGAATCTAATATAAATTCAATTTATGTACAAGATAAAACGCACCTGCCTCGGTATTCTTCTTGCTAACAAATAAAGTCGTATTATAGTTGTTATACCAGACACGAAAGAACCAAATTCTGAATTAATTAAAAATTTACTTTTGCGATAGCTCTAGTTTCAGAGGGTTTCTCAATTTTCTTATTTCATAAAGTGTCTGTTCATTCGATTCAAGTGATATTGTACACAATCAGAATGTATTAAATTACTTTAGTTATCAATTGAAAATTAGTGTTACAATTTGATTATTCTAGGATAGAAATGTTTTTTTTTTTTTTTGGCCTTATGATTTTTCCCTATTAATGTTGAAATCTTAGAGGTTCTATTGGACTTATATATATTTAAATTTAGGCTTGTGTTTAGCCTTGTAGCTCAAATTTTCCACGAATTAACATTAATATGGAAACTGGCGAGGAGATTTCGTCTTATTTGTACTGAAATTTTGCTTTTATTGTATGTTTATGAAATGCTACTTGGTCTTATGTTGATTTATCTGACTGAAAATACTATTATATTTTATATTTAAAGTTTAGGGAGCCTAAAAATTTTAAGAAACAGATAAACTTTGATATCCAATGTAGAAGTTGACATTCAATCAATTGATTGGGATAAAATGTTTTGACTTGAAATTAAAATAATTTTCTTAGTTTAAATAAATTTTAACAAAGTATCTGTTTTAGGAATAGGAAATGAAAATAGGATAACTTCCTGTGTAATACCATCCAGTGACCATTTTTATTAATTCTTGTTATTATTATTTTGCTCTTTCTTCGCATCTATAACAATTGCCGCCACAGATTTTCAATTCAATGAGGCCTCCTTAACTTTCTTTGGAGAAGATTGACTTTATGCAACCTATTATTTATATAGATTGTCGTTTGCTTTTTAGTGTATAATGATGATTCCGCGTATCAATGATGGTGACAACTCGACGTAGGAACAATAGAATCTTTATTTGGAAGCAAATGGTGCCGAATCAAAATCAAAATATTAATCAATGTCACATTTGTTTCGACACCGTTTATCAATAGGCAGAACCCAAAAGTAACAACTTGTCTTATCAAAGCCATTTGTCATTAATAAAACATATACTTTTTGAACATCCTCGCACTAATATGCAACATATGTTTCCTCAGAGAAGATCGTGATGCTATTGTTCATTAACGACGAACTGAGAATTAACACGAAGACTATTGGCGACGGACCTCATAATTTTGAATCTCGATCAAGTGAAGAGGATGCCATATGAGCAGGCATCTCCCACTCCAAACTTCTTTACCACGTCAAATGGAGGACTTGGAGCCAGGACAAGTTTCACGTGCATCGGAATTTAGTAATTACTCCACCTTTATTTAATCAAAACAAAACAAAAAAGAACCCAATCTTTTCGATCAATGATAAATCTGACTTCGATTGATAAGAAAAATACTTTTCAGTAGATTTTAATCAAGACTCCATAAACAGTTTAGAATAAACGATAAAACTGCATTTAAATGAATCGAATAAAAGCATTGGATTTGTCAAAAGAGGCAGTAAAAACTTAGTTTAGTTTATCTTCAGATAACAAGAGCAGCCTCTACAGACAGTTTGATAGATTTGTGTGGAAACAGGAACATCTTTTTTCTATATAAATGTTTCTTCTAGAAAATTTCTTCAATATGTCAGAATCAGTCGTACTCAATTAATTAAAGAGATAAAATGTCATTAATTTCTTTCATTCTGATAGCACAATTGATAGTTTACTGAAGTATTCTAGAGAATCGGGTCCTAATACAAAAAAAATACATTAAATATGAAACATTAAAAAATTAAACACTCTTAAAAACATTTCAAAAACTTAAAATTTGTAAGAAATGTGTATTTGTAATGATGCTATTTAACAGTAATAACTGTTTCAAAATTTTTATTAAAAATATTAGTTTTCCAGGAAAATTGAATGGTATATTATTCCACTCTTTTTACGACGAATACATTCTTAGTTGCCCTTCATTTTTCTCTATACTTAGATATATTTTATAAGACTTACAGACTTTGTTTGGGGTTTAAATTCCAAACAAAATCTGTTTGTATTATAAAATATTACAAAGTAGAGAAAAAACAAATGGAAAAAAGAGTTCATTCATCGTATCATAATTTCGAAAAAAGATTCCTTATCATAAATTTGAAAATAATTGCCACTTTCATTCATCTTAACAGCTGATTCAAGTAAATTTCATTTTAAAGTATTGAAACTCACAATTTTGATTTTTAAGTGAGCGTCTTTATATAGTTTTCCCTCATATTTATTTCTGCCTCCTGCATTTTGTTTCGAATTTATTATTTGAATAAACTGTTTAAATTTTTAATTCTTTTACAACAAGAGATGTATAGCCTCTTTTTATCAACATATTTATTAGAACAATAACAATAAACCGAAGTAAAAAGAAATTATTTCGTTTGTATAAAAACATTGCTTTCTTTTTCTTATCTTTGAATGAATCACGGGTTACTGATTATAATGAAAATAAACTCAAGTTGCCGTTTATATATATATATACACATATAAGTCAATTTGAGCTACTAAAATTTAGAAGTGTTTATTTTTAATTCTAATTTTTCTGGCAAGACTTGTTAAAGAAGCATAACTTAAGAATCTAAGACATTTCTTCATTTAGAAAAACTAAGTAGGAATAGTTTTCTTTATAAAAAATCTTTTAAAGAAATGCAAACGGAATATGATATTCTCTAAAGATCGATTACGCATCGTATTATCCAACATTGGTAAAAAGGGAAGAAACTAGAACTCAGTCATTACTTAGGTAAATCGACAAGAACGAAATTCTTCCCCAAAGTCTCTTTTTACAAATGTGTTTTAAAAAAAATCTGCCAATGCTAATGGTAAAGACGTTTAAAAAAGTAGGACACTTTACGTATAATCCAACGTCAAGTTTATAGATAGCACATATAGATTAAGCAAAACAGGAAGTTTAACGAAATGGAAAAAATCGAGTCTTTGATTGAGTGCCCTCTAATAAGATGTAACGAGTCCAAGTTTAAGAAGTAATATCTCCGTCATTAGAACTCCTGAGAGGTTTATCATGACGGATGTGTGTTATGGGAATCTATAGGTTTCAAGAAATGGAGTTTTCTGATCAAAGAGTATATATTTAGATTTAGATTGAATGAGCATCGTTTTATGTTTTTCAAACGATTTATTGGAAATATATAACGTAATTTTATCATAATAAAGCAACACAAATATTTAAAGTAAAACATTTATAATGTGTTTGATTCTTTTATTTAATACGATGCATTTTGATTTTTTATTTAAGACTGTCTTCGATTAATGTTGAAAGTTTAGGACCAGAAATTGGAACACTTTTTCCAGTAAAAAACACAAACATTAATTTTATATTCTTAGAGAACGATAGATTTATATTTTATAGAACAGCGTATTTTATAATATTGATCGTTTCCATCTGAATCAAACTTTTTTTTTTCTTCTAGTGTGAATTGTGTTCCGCAGTTCGTCTCTTACACTGTAACGCAAAATAGGTTTTAAACTTTACGTGTTTACGTGAAAAATGGCGTATTTTTGGAATGTTACTAAGTTTTAAGAATACTGCATCATAAACGGATGTATATGTTACAAACTTATATGAAAATTGGAACAATTTTTTGCCTGGAAGGGAAATTTTTTTTTTAATTATTTAAAAATTTGACTAACAGGATGATGTACAAACTTATACGAAAATTGGAACAATTTTTTGCCTGGAAGTGTGTTCGAAGTTTCAGTCGGTTTTTTTTTTTATATTAGACGAAGTTAGCTTTATGTGTCGGGAAAATTAACGAATCATACAGTCGGAGTCTTACACTGCTGTAGATACATAGGAATTTTCGATTGACTGATTGTTTATCAACAACTATAGATTAACATTATTCGATTTAATGATTAAGGGAATCTTCGTCTTATGTCGAAGAACTCGATTGAAACTTCGAACACATTTTGAGCCAGCCAATTTTCATATAAGTTTATGACTTAGGAACACATACATTTGTTTATGATGAAGAATTCTTAAGATATACAGAAATCCTAATATAAAATTAGTGTTGGAGAGTCTTTTTTATCTGAAAAAGGTATTCCAATTTCTAGTCTTATTCTTCAAGATTATGCGAAGACAGCCTAAATTAATCCAATAATATATTTGTGATTTTAAAGGAAACCTTAGAAATTTAAAGAGTATTTTAAAATGGATTTTAATACAAATTTAGAGGCGTAATTTAATTGAAGAAATTTTCTTTAGTGAGGAGTTTGACACCCTTGAGGTCCCTTAATTCTTAGAAATTATTAGGTAAGCACAAGAGGTATTGAAAAATTTGACTAACAGGATGATGTAGTTAACTCAAAGAAGTATAAAAAATTACTATTTCGTAAGTTTGCTCTAAAATTCCTCTTTGACAATTTATACTTATATTAATCGTAGGACTGAAATGAGATATGATAAATATTTAAATCAATTTATACACTATTCATTTACATTTATAAAACATTTTCTGGAGAAAATGTGAGCTTTACATTATAGAACCTGACTTTAGCAATAAATAACCGACTAGACGTGGAGATTATCCCTTAAGGAATTTTCCCTTTTTACAGCATTTCTGAAATAACCAGACGAAAGCATTTGGACTAAAATACACATTAATTTTTTTAATCTTGTGTAAAGGTTTTAAATTTACAGAAACAAGGTAAATGACCAATTTTCCCACCGAAACACAAATAATGAGGAAATGAATGCTTCTAATAATAAAAGAATCATCTTTAAATTTCAATATAATAATGTGAAACAAGTTAATAAAACTTTAATAAATGCATTACCCAGTTATTATAGAAACTTATGGTATTTTTAATTTAACATGTTTGTGTTGGGCCGCGGTAGTCTAGTGGTCAAGGTCGTGAACTAGCGGCTGGCGGTTTTCGTTCAGTCGCGGGTTCGATCCTTGCCCACCAAAGACCCGCCGTGTATCAGGGGCTGATGCACGATAAATCTGTCTGGGCCCAAAGTCCTTCCGTTGGTTTGTTGTGGAAGTCAGGAGAGGGGGTGCCAGATCAGGTGTCGTCCTCGTCACTTGACCGTTGTTCAAAATTACGAGGTCCGTCGCCAATAGCCCTCGTGTTGCTTCTAGTCGACGTTAATAAAAACTAAACTAAACTAAAACTAAACATGTTTGTGTATGGAAAACTGATATCCACTTGTTCCTATGTTTCCATAAATACCTTAAATATATTTACTTATTTAAATAAGTAACTTTAATATGGTCATTATATGTAATACTTTCTATAATATTAACGATAGATAATATTAATCAATGAATAAAATGATGACATTAAATGAACTATAGATGACTTAATACATATAATTGGAACTTGAATCAGTAACATGATATGACGATTTAAATAATTTCAAGACAACATTAAGCTACTTTTAGCTATGCCGTTCCGGAGCTAAAATCAAAATTTTATTTTCTTAAATTAGTTTTTGTACTGTTAAGTTATTATTGTAATTTTATCAATACATACAATAACCGAAATTCTTTTTTATTTACTACAAGCAGGAGTTTTAATCCAAGAACTTCTTTTTCGATAATCATAAAAATCTCCTTTCGTTACAGAAGCAAATAGATATTGTATTTTAAATCAGCACAACAAATATTATCTGAATTACATGGTCTTATGTTTAGACGAAAAGTTCAAAATTTCGAAGAGTATCGGTATAAATAAAATATAATTTTGATTTTTCCATCTGTAATTTCTTTTTTTTTGTGTATGCAATTGTTAAATCTCGATTAATTGAAGTTTTTTAGAAGATGAATAATTACATTCTAAACATAATTTTAGCACTTAGAGCAAATTTTTCGTGTTTCATTTTCGGGATAGTTTCTTATTTCATACATTTTACGTACATTAGAAGTTTCTTAAATTTGAGCCTGTCTTATTATTTCCTTTTTTCGTAAGTCTTCTATATTCTCAGCCACGTTATTTTACTTGAAATAAAAATGACTTCATTGAAATATATGTTCTATTTCATACGGTTAGAAAAATACTTGATCTCATTACTTATCATAGTAAGAATAAATATTTTTCATGCGTATTGTTGCATATTTAACACTTTTGTATCAATGTATTCACCAATATATGTATACAAAAATGTATTTTTGTGTATGTACACCGATGCAGAAAATAATTATTTTAAAAACATCAGAAAAAGCCATAAAGTTAAATATGGAAAAGTTATGCAAATGAAAAAGTAATTTAATTCAAAATTTCTAAGAGGATCCTTTTGACACGATTGGTAAACTTAAAGATATTTTTCTAAGTGAAAACCTTAATAACGCGCCTGTGGACATGGAGAGATTACGGTAAACGCTTTCTTTTTCTCAGTTGTTTTTCTGTCTGTGAGAGGTAAGTTTTCTAATTTTCTATTTTCCGTCTACATAACTTACAATTACTTTAATATGATCAGGTAAAACCATTATGCTTCAGTAAAGCTTAATGAGTTTCTCAGGTACCTTTTATTTCCAAATAACTCATGTACATAAAAGCATTGCTAGAAAACTTGAACAATTACTCTTTCCCTTTGTCTTTTAACATCGAGAATAGTCATAATGAATGGATCGAACTTTAGAAATTTTGAAAATAGACTTCTTAAAAGAAAGCAGTAACGCGAAAAGTTCTGCTTTTAACAGTGAATTAAAATCTTTCAATTAATGTTTGCCAGAAATTTTTTAATCCAATCAGGCCTTTAAAATTATATTAGAATCATAAATTATATCTGTTAATAGCAATAATAATCTTTCTAATAAGGCATTACTTCTATTTAATATTAGTATTATTTAGCGTTAATTTTTACATTTTATTTGACTCATTCCAGAACTTCATATTTTAGCTTCAGGAATCTATAAGAAATAGAGCAGGCAATGAAAACTTGATAAGATATGTGAATTATATAAATTGTAAGAAAATTATAATTATTTCTCTCTTAAGCATATAGCATCTATTATAAAATTATGAAAAAAATTTTTTAAATGAAAAATAGGTTTCAATCTAGGCGGCATTTTCAGCTTTGGTCTTCCTTAACATAGCAAGAATTAATTTGGCATTCGCACAAAATATTTCTATTACAGAAATAATAATTATTATCATTTGAATCTTCATTTCTATTTATTATGAATTTTTGCAATATTTTTAGAAAATATTAATTTTATAATAGCTTTAGGAATCTGTAAGACATTGTAATGTAATGTAATGGAATTTTGATAAAGTATACAAATAGTAAAAAGTTTATACAATACTCTTCTTCTCTTTCATAAGAATATCAAATTTAGTAAAAAATTCAAATGAAAAATTAAGAAAGAAACATTTTTCCCATTTTAAATCACATCATACTTCCGTTTAGCAAGTATTTATTTGTCATTCGAGTTAAAAATAATATTTTTGGAGTGAAAAATATCTGCACCTAATGAATCCTTATTTCTACTAATTATGAGTTCTCATTGCACATTTTTAGAAAATAGAACACAACTGAATTTTAACTTCAAAATCAATAAAACTGTAACATTCAATTGATACTCAATAATATTTATCAATTTAAAATATTATAGATATGTATAAATCGTACATTTTTCCATATTTAAATAGGTTTTGTTATATTTTCACAAAAAACTGAAAAAAGAAAGTTTTATTTCCTTCCAAATGACATTTTCAATTTAAGACTTCATTCGTATCTTAATATAACTTTTGCAAACGTAGTCTCGATGTTATTTTTAGTTGAGTCTCATTATTGCATTCTCTCCATATTAAAATTTCATGTACCTGTCTGGGGAAGACTTAAAAAGTTATAGAAAGAAAATCTAAAGTTTAAGTGAAAAAATTACTATTGACTCATGTTGTATGCTTAGAATTCTAAAAGTGTTTGCACATTATGTAATTATTAAAGTTTTTCTTAACTTATAGTCGTACTTTTTCTTCTTTAAACACTTTTTACCTGTCTGATTCATTACTAAATAATATTATGTTCTTAGATTTTCAGACATTTTCACATGTTGTGTAGCTCGTATCATCTTAAGTGAATTAAATATATTACTATTTATTTCCCGAACTATATAAACAAATATCTCTCTTTTAAAATAATATTTTATTTATAGCATTACAAGTAGCTTCTATTTATTCAGTTAATATTATTATTATAATTTAAGCAGATTGCTTTTATAACTTCTGAACATTTATACATGCACATCTCGTTATAAAATAATACATAATGTGTTCAGAATTCCAAACAATTTCTGTATTCACTGTCACTACTTTGATAGGTTTTTTTGAAAAGAATATGCTATTGTTTTTTTCCAACTGCTTAGGTATGTATCTCATTATTAAATAATACTCAAAGCTCAAAATTCGTCATGTTTACTACATAATACGTATGACTAACAGTTACTTTGAGTATGAATGAGGACCAGATTGTTTTTTGTTACAAAAGTAATAACTTCACTCAGTTAACTGTATTCTATCTTTTACTAAGCGAGGCTCTTTTTTTCCTCATTATTTTAGCACACTTTGAAAACAATTATATTTTTTTAAAACATAAGTTGCAGGTGACGTTGTTCGCGGTTCAGGATTATGATTTTTTTAAAGTGACACTGTTTTTGTTATTTAAGAATATTTTTTTACTCAGTTATCTCATTAATAAACAGTTCCTAAATATTAATAATTTTTTTTATATATACTGTAACTGTTATACTTTGCAGTTGAAAAAATAAAGCTCTTGTTTCTTTAATACACTTTTGAATGAATATTTTATTTATTAAGTTGTAATTGGTTCTTTCATATTACAATGGGACATCTTTAACTCATGGTAATTCAGGTCCATTGTTACTAAACCACGAGTTACAATTTTAATATAAATTGAGCGATATTATAAATTCCAACATCGATATAAAATTTCTGCATTACGTTTATACTCTTTTGATATTATTTTTAATATATATTATTATGAAATCACTTGCACACACGCGCGCACAAAATTTTATAATGATGAATATTTATCAATAAAAAATGTTAGTATGTACAGTTAATCTCACTGACCACCAAAGTCTGATAATAATCTCTAACGAAAAGAAAAATTCAAATTGGAAACTATCACTTTCCGAGAAACAGCCATTCATACTCAATTCAAACGTTCATATCCAAAAACGATAAATAAAAAGTATTAAAATGATCAACCCTCTTTTAACCCCGAGCTTTTGAAAGATTTCGTTCAAAGACAACCTTTTGTTGATCTCCATTTAAACGGGATTTTATCCTCCCTCTTTTGTAATGAAAGTCACCGTCTGTATTTTACGATTAGGAAACTTGTAGATTCTGGCTTTGTAAAAGTACTCCTACTCTACCCCTGTGATACTTCTGTTTTCAAGACTAGCAAGCACCATTTTTTTTACTTACTCTTTTCTCATGTTTTTAATTACTCTCATTCGGAGTCTAAGTTTGCTATTGCAAATTGGAACTGTATGACACGTGTATCCCACGATATGTAAAAAAAAAAGGGGGGGGGGTAGTATTTATGTCCTTGCTTAACAGGAAGTATTGAAGTCATCGGAAAAAAAGGTTAATCTAAATCTTAAAAAAGAAGTCATGGTGAAAAGGAGAGTTTAGCAGGCTCTCGAGTTAACGAACCGCAAATTAACGGGTTCCAAGCGTACTTTTTAAATTGTAGGTGGGGATAATCGCATTTGAACATCATAGTTAATACGATTTTTATTAAAGTAACAACTTGTTCTAATTAATACCTTTAACTTGTTCTTAATGAGTACTTTTTACGCAGTTATCTCATTAATAAACATTCTTGTTTGCTTAAAATTTCAAAAAAATTTTATATATACTGTAGCTGTCACGCTTTTTGTGACGGTATACTACTACCCATTTCATCTGTCATCTTAAATGTTATTCTAATTACTAGATCTGAATTTCTACTTAAGTTCATGCACAGACAAATTAATTAAAATAGTTAATTATATCTAAAGTATTTTTTTAAATTCTCAATTAAGGAGAAATACTGTCCACTGTTAACTCCCTTCCCACGAGTACTAACAACTTCTACAATCTATCAAAGAATACGCTTACCGTTAAATGATGCGAGTAACTCCCTCAATTACTCTGACAGCGTTGAGTCCTAATCTTACTAAATTCACTAAACATGGTAAAAGACTTTCGCGCGCATCACGCTAACACCCTTCTTATTACCATAACCTTACTATTATTCTCTTTTCGTTTCCCCCTACTCTCTTTCTCTCTACATTTCATTTTATATATGAACTTTGCTTTGCATAATTAAAAACTGAGTTGTTTGAATCAAGTAATGTCCAGGAAAATTCCATAAGGACAGTTTAAGAGAAAATTCGAGTAAGGTCCATGTTACATTTTAAGTTAAAAAGATAAACCCTTCTTTCTTTAAGATACTTTTCAACGAATATTCTATCCTTAAAATAGAGATTGGTTCTTACATATTGTACAGATATAGTGATTTTTATTTAAATAGCATAGTTTTTGTTTCTACCGAGCCTCTTTTTACGCATATCAAGTTCATTGACTCAAGTACTTGATTTCCGGTACTCCAGAAAACCATAACTTCCTTAAATTCCTTACGGATTCTAAAGATAGATTTAATGTACTTTTTTGCTGAAGAGGAAGATTTTGAGCATCATTGCTTTGCTCAGTAGCAAGAATATTTCCCTCCGAACGTAAATCCATTCTCACTAACCAAACATTTAGGATATTT
This sequence comes from Nephila pilipes, assembly GCA_019974015.1. Taxonomy (NCBI): domain Eukaryota; kingdom Metazoa; phylum Arthropoda; class Arachnida; order Araneae; family Nephilidae; genus Nephila; species Nephila pilipes. Next base: position 503,135 of record BMAW01040021.1, read on the forward strand.
TGAAAATCTTTTTATCTCCGTTCCACAAAACCGAGTTTTACCGAAATGAGATCAGCAGTGGAGGAAAAGGTTGATGCAACAAAGGCTTGGATTTTTTTATACCTCCTTTTTGGGGGGTTGGTATTGGAGAAGTGGTAAGTTCAGTTAGGGAGCTCACAATAGAAAGTTTACTTTCTTGGTCTGTCTCATACATATTTTACAAGTTTTTAGAACTTGCTTTAATAGTTTTTACAAGGTGTTTGGAAAAACAGACTAAATTTGTTTTTACTCTACAGGTAAAAGGATTGAGAAATTTCATTGTTAAACTTGTTTGGTATTTTTATAATATAAGAACTGAAAAATACCGAATTGATATTCAACAAATTCCACTTCGTGTTATCAAGTCTTGAAGCATTTTAAAGGTAATATCAATTGGCAAAAATTAACTATTATCTTAAAAGAATTTTCTTTTTAAGAATGATATGCATTTAAAATAAATAACATAAGTCAAAACATTTAAAAGTGTGGTAATTTCGATATTATTTACTACACACACGTATTTTCTGTTCAGTGATAGTAAAGTTTTTTTAAAATATATACATCTGATGTTTCATAAGTAAAGTTAAATTATTTTCTTAATAAAAAGGATAATTTGACTTATTTATCAGTTTATATACATGTCATTGAATGTGAATGAAATATATTCCCTAGAAAGCCGAGAACTGGTTTTGAAAGAGTTTTAAAAGTGAAAAAAAAAATACTGAAAAAGAAAAAGAAATGTCTTAACTTAATGTAACATAAAAGATAAATACCAAATAAAAAGTCTTAAATATTAGGTTGATTATAAAGTTATCAGAAATAAATATAGTTTTTATAGACTATTTGAATATGTTAAGGGGAAAAACACGTATATCTGTTTCCACTAGCATATACAACTAGGTATTGCTAGCAGAAATATTTCTATAGTTTTATTTTTTTTATTAAAATATTTATTATTCAAAGAACCTAAGCACACACATGTGAAGAAACTGAATTTAAAAATTATCTCTTTCTTCTTTTATTAAGCTGTTTCGTCAGGAATCATGCTTGAACTTCTTGACCCTCATGATTATTCTAATAATCGATTATATGTTCAGGAGTAAAGAAAGCCATGTATTCATATAAATTCAGATCAATGTTATATCAACATGTAATATGTACATAAAAATTTATCCAAATAATATATTAAACTCATTAGATTACTGAGAGTTTAATGTAGTATATCACATCTCAAAAATCGCAAAAAATTGCAATAATTCATGGGCAACTTGTAAAACTTTTGTGATTAAAATAAAAAAAATTCTTGAGTATTAGGAATAATAAAAAAATTCAGATAAAAAAAGACACCCCAATATAATTTATGGATGACACAAAGTGAAAACATGAGGTTTTACGATATTAAATTAAAAATACGACATAAGAAAAAACAATTGAGATAATAAACTAATATAATAATTTTACATTGATAGTTGCATTTTGTTGGAAATAAATTACCCGGATCCCGCCAGGAGGCGCCTTTGTCTCGTGTGAGTGAGAGCGCACGGGTTCATGGGTAATATTTGACAGAATGCTCTTGGATCTTGACCGCGTAAGGCGGGTTATTTCTCTTGACCGCGTAAAGCGGGTTATTTCTCTTGACCGCATAAAGCGGGTTATATCTCTTGACCGCGTAAAGCGGGTTATTTCTCCTGACCGCAAAAGCGGGTTAAATTGTAATATGGGCTATGTGGAAGCCTTGTGTAGTTGTAAATAATATAAATATTTGTTTATGTGTGATTGGCACGTGGAGTCCTAAAATAAATGTGTAATTGAAATAACTGCTCTCCCTATATTTTTTGGACTTGGTGAATCTTCAACATTTGGTGCCGAAACCCGGGAGGAATCTACGTAGCCAATTAAAAGTAAATCTTTGAATATATTTTGCATGTCTTTAGTATTACTTCGTTCCTTTTATAAGTTTTTGTAACTGTAGCAATTTTACTAGGGGTGAATTATTTGATTTAATTTTGGGCCTTAAATTGAGTATTTGAAGGTTCAATTTAAAGTATCTGTAAGAAAATTATTGAATAGTAGTAAAATAAATATTAAATAAATATTCAGAGAATTATAAGGAATAATAATTAAGTTAAGTAGATTGATTATGGAACTTTGGAATGGATTGTTATTTACTGAAACTTTATTTAGAAATAAGTTTTGCGTAAATGAAATGTTTTCTGGTCAGCATCTTATAACTGATTAGTGACTTGTGGTATGATAAGGAATTTCTTGTGATTTTATGTGCTGAAGCGACTTTGAGGTCAATAAGAGTTAAGTATTTTCTATGCATGATAATTAATATTTGGAATAATTTGTGTGTGGTTAAAATTTTATTTATTGTTATTTGATAATTAATGAGTAAGATAACATGAACGTTTTGATGTTTGATATTTTAAGCATTGGAGGAATGGAATGTTGATTTCTGTATTGATAATTAATAGTTTCTGTGTGTAAAATATTAGTGTTTAAAGTGTAACTATTTTGATGCTATGAAGTGTTTTTTAAGTAGATTTTTTGTTGGAATCTGAGGAATGTCATTTATATTGTAAACGATCAAGTTAATATTTTGTATTGCATACATTTTAGATTTAAATATTTGTGATTTCATGTATTAAATTTTTCTTGAAGTGCATTGAATGATTTAAAATTTCTTGATTTTGTTTAGTTTATGAACTGGTAGTGGTAAGTATTTGGGATTTATTTAACAAATTTGGTTGTGGTATCCTGGCTGAATTATCTTCAGAGATATAGAAGAATCTTGAAGTACTCAAAATTGCTTGAATACTCTGGTAAAATCTTCCTTCCAAGGTATGTTACATAATTATAAAATATATTTTGACTTTTGAATTATTTAACTAGAAAATTTGTTCAATCATAAAATGACATTTGATTTATTTTTTTTTGAAATGTAATTTTCATGAGTAATTGTTAGCTTTGAACCTTTTGATTTTGAACTTTTATTGTGAAAACTTTAATCAATTTTGAATATGATTATTATTGGATTATTTTGTACTTATGATGAATTTTTTGATGTTTTTTCAATAATTGTTTATATATATAGTACTTGCTCCTTGAAACCGTATGCTCTCTAGATGATGAACCTCCGTTCATCCGGGGAACTC
>BMAW01040021.1:506335-531000 GCA_019974015.1 Nephila pilipes
GGGGGGAATATGTTGGAAATAAATTACCCGGATCCCGCCAGGAGGCGCCTTTGTCTCGTGTGAGTGAGAGCGCACGGGTTCATGGGTAATATTTGACAGAATGCTCTTGGATCTTGACCGCGTAAGGCGGGTTATTTCTCTTGACCGCGTAAAGCGGGTTATATCTCTTGACCGCGTAAAGCGGGTTATTTCTCTTGACCGCGTAAAGCGGGTTATTTCTCCTGACCGCAAAAGCGGGTTAAATTGTAATATGGGCTATGTGGAAGCCTTGTGTAGTTGTAAATAATGTAAATATTTGTTTATGTGTGATTGGCACGTGGAGTCCTAAAATAAATGTGTAATTGAAATAACTGCTCTCCCTATATTTTTTGGACTTGGTGAATCTTCAACACATTTTGACAAGAAACGTTTTTACATATATTCATCGCTTCACAATCCCAAAATGTTAATTACCTATATTAACTGAAATTAACGGGTTAACTGATATCATGAGTTAAAAATGTAAGTGTTAATGAGAATTTTTTGAAATGTTAAGAAGTGTTAGATTTGACAAGATATATAAATTGGTCTCTTATTACTTTTTCAAATAAATACGTTAACGATACAATGGGAAAGAGAATTTTTTTAAAAATTAAATTAAATAACTGAAACTTCTTTGTTTAAAATATGATAGAAAAGCTCCTGATTCTGAGGTTAACTCTCTTCAACTTTTACTAAGAAAAATTCATGGTTGGTGTGAATAAACGTCTATCTCAAGTTACACAAGATCTATTGGAGGTGGATTTTTCAATTTAGCCCCAAGATCAAGAGACAAATTTGTCACTAAAATTTATAATTCACTCATCTAAATTCCGTACCATTCTAAGTGAGATTTTTGAGGTCTAATTTTACACTGGTTCTCAAAATAAAAAAGATTAGAATATTTATTCGAATTCCTCTAAAAGTTTTGAACGAAAGGTAAAACTAATGCTTTCAAACAAATTATCAATTTTTAGTGTTCCTTATGTAATCATACACAGGCGTTTGGGTAGTGAATTTAGAATAAAATGCTTTGAAAAAATAAGAGCAAATTTCGGTGCTTCATTTACTTGCACACCTCAGCAATTTTCATGTTTTTTTTACAACATTTGGTGATATTCAAAAGCAAAATTTTTTTAATGAATAATCATTACCTTTTAGATAAAGGAATAAGGTGACGAGTCCTCGAGAGACATAAGACAGGGGCAGTCTTGAAAATGCCCAAGCCTCAAGAATCAAGATTGCCCCTGACTCAAGACATCGAGAATCTTGAAGCAGATTGTCAAACTTTAATGTTACACCCAGCGTTGTATATAGCTTATGGAGACAGTTTAAAGAGATCAAATTTGCAGAGAGAAGAATTGGTAAAGTTGTCTAAGAGCCAAATTGACCAGTGAAGATTGGTATTTACCGCGAGGCCTCACAGGAATTCAACAGCTTTCGAGTTGTCTCGTGAGCTTCATGCAGCAACAGAAACCCAAATTTCAAGAATTATTGCTTCCGGAAGGCAACAGGAGAGTGGGATGTTTGAAAGAAGACCTGAGGTTTGCGTACCACTCACTTATACACATAAAGGAGTCCATTTAACATGGTACATAGAACAACGATATTGGAGCAGGGATCAGTGGGAGATGGTTCTATTCACTTTTGAGCCTGGATTCAGTCTAACCACTGATTTGTGACATACTTTCATTTGGAAAAAATCAGAGATCTGTTATATTTCCCCCAATATTAGTGAAATAGACTAGTAGCGTAGGTTTGATGGTCTGGGCAGACATCATATTGAACGAGCACACAGATCTCCACGTCTTTAATGGGGTCTCAGACTATTGTGAGGTATAATAGCTTTGGTATAATAGGGAAATCTTGTAGCCTTATGTTTGTTTTTTCAGGGGTGCAGTTGGCCCTGATTTCATTCTTATGCATGACAACATTCGTCCTTAAAGAGCTCATTTGGCAGGCAAATTTTTGGAAAGCAAAAATATAGTCTAAATGGAATGTTCAGCATGATATCCATACATAAATTCTTTTGAGAATAAATGGGGTGCTAGTGGGAGGACGATATATATAGCAACTCTTTTTCCTCTTCCCAAAACCTTCCAGGAGGTGAAAACAGTATTGCTATAGGGGTGAGACCGACTGCCCCATTTCCAGCATGAGTTCAAGTTGTGAAAGTTTATAAATGTAAGAATGAACTTATAGACTTTTACAGTTATAGAAGCATTTTCTTACTTACAGTTATAAAATTAGAGAGTCTCCATATTAACTCAGGTTTTTTGATCCATCTTGTAGACATTCCTACATGACTGAGTCATACGCGCTATCGTATACCATACCATCGTATACCATAAAAGTCACATAGTGATTTTAGTATTATATCAACTAACTTGCATACCTAATTTCTTCTAAATCTGTACAGTATTTATGGAGATAAATTATCATACAGGATTCTTAAGCAGAACTATATCGAGTTTAGATATTATTTTATTACTGTGCACAACAATATAAATTTTGTTTTTCAATCTTAAGTTTCCATCTGTGTTGAAGTCAAAAATTTGTTTTCATGGTCACATTTGATATAAATATTTAGTGAAAACAAAGCATTTAACTATTGAAAAAATCTTCATTGTCAGATAACTGTAAATCTCTTTTTTTAATTGAAATTGTTGTGAACTAAAATTATATTTTGTATTTCAGGATAAAATGCTGGCTCAGACTAAATCTATTGAAGTAAATTAGACAGATATAACTATCTAATTTACATGTGCCCTTGTGTTCATGTGCCCTTGATGGTGAAAACGTATAGTTCAAATGTAACAGTTCAGTTATACGTTCAGTCTCTTCATTGCAAACCTCGAAGCACTTATACGACATACGTGGATCTTGTTTACGAAGAATCGGCTCCTGTTACGTGACACGGGCATAATGTCCTTACGAGTAAAGAGTTGATTGGGTGGTTATGGGAATCAGCTTTTGATGTTGTACTTGAATGCGAGTTCTTCGACATAGCTGGAGACTACACCGTAAGTTTAACTTTTAATTAGTATCATGAAAAAAATATTTACTAAGGAAAATTTTTATTCGAAAAGTATCCTGTTTCTTTATTGTGTTTATTTTACACTTTTGTTCAAGAACCGTAATTATAAATGTATATACAACACATGATTGTTTAAAAGTTAAGAATCTTCAGTTATAAATGATAACGGTTTACAAAAAATTAAGAAAGCGGAAAAGTAAATTTTATGGAAATAAAATTATTTGCGGGTCAGTTCACTTGATCTATCCCCAATTTCTTTTAATAAACTCTTATACATTTCTGTGTGTCCTGATTTAGAATAAAACAAATTTTTAGGGGAAATATATTTACTTCATTTTTTTTCCAATTGAAAAATAGCATTGATCATAGCCCTCAATTTGCTGCTTACATTTATTGTGACAAAGATATAACCTATGAGTTAATGATAACTCAGTAAAATTATTTTACTTCAGTGAAATTTAGTATTAATTAAATCCAGAGAAATTGGAGAGAAAGCATTTGAGAAATAGATCTGTAGCGTAGATTTGATGGTCTGGTCTGGTATCATGTTGGACGGGCACATAAGTTTTGTCAATAATATGAGACATGAAGATATAAACTTGGAGTTTTTCTTTCGCCTATTCAGAAGTGCAGTTAACTCTGATTTCAATATTATAGATAAAAACACTAATCATCACATAAGGTTCATTTAGCCAACGAATATCTTAAAAGTGATGATGTTCGCTTGATGAATTAGCCAGCCAGATTTACAGATCTCAAATCTTTAGAGATTATTCTGGATGTTCTTGGGAGGGCAACAGCAATACGTCTTCCCACTCCCAAGTCTATCCAGAATCTGAAAAAGCATCGCTGAAGGATATAGACCGAATGTCACAGGGACTCATAGACTATCACATTTCCAGCATGAATTAATTTTGTATTCCACTCATCTTCAAATACAATTGTACCCTTAAGGAAGCAAGGTACGTAAATGCAAATTAAAACATTCTCTCTCATGCTCATTTTCTGCCATCTGCATTTAGCCATCTATGACCCGGTTTTCAACGTCACAAAACTCCTTCTTATACATCCATCTTGAAGCATTCCTTTGGTTAGCTTCTAAACATCATGATTTGAGTCATAAAGGTGAAGTTACGGGAATTTGCATAACCGACCTCCAACATTAACAAACACGTGAATTACCACGCCACTAAGACCCCTCTAAAAGGTTCTTCGAAAGCAGATAATTTTGATTTTAACTAGAGTATTAGAGTATATTATGACGTTTATTATGCCTTTAGGACGAAAATGACAACCATTTGAATAGATGGACGCCTTTGAGAGGAGTGGTATCGTTGGACTGCATGGAAGCGGATGGTCATCCATCGGATTGCGCGGCATATGAGTCATGTAGATATTACAATTTCACGCTTTTGATGCCATCGGGTACAAGGAAGTTATTTCTATTAACAAGTAGGCTCAGGAAGAGCTACACTGACTACAAATATGGAAGATCGAATAATTATCCAGTAGTTAGGAAGTACGCCAATTATCCCGATTCCGGACATCTTGTAAAGAGTGATATCCTCTCTGTATCATCTTGCAAGTTTCAGTATGATTAGTAGACTGCTACATGTTTTAACATTGCTTCCCCTGACACCACAGCAGCGTCGCCACAGACTTTAATGGTGCCACAAAAGAGCAGCATGGAGCCATGCAGAATGACAATTAATTGTCTTTAGTGCAGAATGACAATTAATCGTCTTTAGTGCAGAATGACAATTAATCGTCTCACTTATGTCTACGTGAGGATGATAACCACACCCGTGTATCGAAACAATACGGTCAGCGACACGATGGACTATTTGTTGTCACTCATCACCCACCCAGACAGTAGGGTGTAATAGTATGGAGTGCAATTTTGTAAAATGCCTAATCACCAATGGTCTTCATAAAAGCCACTTTGACGACTATTGGTACTTTAGTGAGATACTTCGACTGGTGGCCATTACTTTTGTGAACGCCCACCCCAGTTTTCTATTCCTACAAGATAACGTTTCGAATTCATACCACTGATATTTCAAGAGTTTGCCTCAAACTATAGAGACTGTGAAATGGTCAACAGCATAGCCACACCCGTTGACCACAGAAAACTTAGGGAATGCTATAGGCCGTTCTATTAAGCTTCCTACTCTACCACGAAATTTTCCGAGATCCACATGCCAAAGTTCAATCTGTATGGGAGGAGTTGATTTAACGCACCAATAAAAAGCGTCTATTACTCTCAGCCACGACGAGTGACAGAATGTATTAAAAATAATGACGGTATAACATTGTATTGAAAGTTGCAATGATTTTGTATTTTAAACATTATATTTTGTCATACTCACATTCCAGTTTTAATAATTTCTTACTGTTATTGAGTACTAACCGGCTTTCAAATTTCATTTCAATATGTGTGTTGCAAAATGTTTGATGATGAGCCTATGTAAACAAATGTACATACTTAATTTCTTTAAAAATGCTCAGATCAGATATTTTTGGGACAACGAGGTTCTTAGTACGAGGAAGACAGTCTAATATGTCATACGAGTAATGAAACCACAGACATGTATCAAGATTTATTTATTTTTGAGATCTTCGCCACCTCATTCCTTTTACTTTTTTTTTCGGGGATTTTTTGTGAACCAAGTTCATGAAAATAATCTTCAAATGATAGATTATCTGAAGAGTCCCTTATTATATAACGGATTAAAGGAGTCACTCCCAGTATCTAGAAATGCATTTCTCAAAATATGTACAAATGAGTTCAGGTTTGCCTCCGAGAAAAAGTGGATATTTTGAGCATTTTTGTTGTAAATGAAAATTCAATATGTTTTTCTACGTTATGATAATTGTGCTTTTCTCCATCGCTTAACAACAATTGTTTTAATGTTTATTGTTTTTGTATAGTTAATTTATGAATCGTCAGTATGGGAACACTTAGGGTACCCATTATTTTCTGTTCTACTTTTAACGTACTGGTTGTAAATAATTGGAAAAATTAAAGACCCTATGTTCTTAATAATCCCTTGCTCTTTTATAGAAATGTTGCATTAAGGCAACATAATTGTCTAAAAGCAACAGACTTGTTAATTTCGATTTAAGTTCCAGTTACGAAAATATCACATGAGATGATACCTCTCTCACACTATTAGCTTTAACAACACACTCCTCATTATGCTATGCTAAGATTTAAGAACCCTTTTTTGTTTTAATTTTAAGACACCTCTTTTTCCCTCCGTACAATTATCTTTATAGAAATTAGAATTGGAACCCACGACTTCATTGGAACATGTCAGATCACAAAGTTACCAAGCTATTGCAGCTCTAATAATATGCGTATTATTTACGAGAATAGCATATGTATTATGTGAAACTTGATTGAATTTTTTTTGAGGGATATGGAGAAACAAAGGCTATTATCTCCTTGAAAATCTTCTTTTTGCTCAATAGATATCAAAAATTTTATTTTCTGTAAGAATGCTCTGAATACTTGTTTATTAGCTACTGCACAGTCCAAAAGTACTCAAAAAGCGATATTGCTCTTTAGGCCTATCTTGAGTAAATCCCAGATAGGATTTTTTGGGGATGCGTATTTTTCTTCTCTTATGAATAAAAGCTCACAATTTTTTAACGCTATTCTTAAAAATTTGATTTTATTTAGCGATATAAATTAAGAACTAAAGTTCCTCAATAATTACTATTTCTGTTTGTGTAACTTACATTAAACAGGAAAATAATCATTAATTCAATTATTGTTAATAAAATATTAATTTCAACCAATTATGCGCTTAAATAATGTTGGTTTAAAATTGTTTATGTAGCAATTTTGACAAATTGTAAATGTTTCAACATTATCCCTAAAACTTTCCGCAATTAATCAAGTAGTTAAATTAGTCTGACGCATGCAGTTAAACAGCATTCTAATTTCATACAGTCTAAGTCCGAATGAAAATAATACAATGCTTTAACATCATAAATTGTATAACATCAGGAATATAAGATGAATTTCTGTGCATTCATATGGGCCTTTTAAATGATTCGTATATGGCTTACGTGGGTGACTACTAAACAGGGATTACAATACACCAGCTTTATCACCTGAGTGTGTATGTACCTTCATGAAGCCTATTTACACTGTAAAGTCAACAGGTCTAATGGACCTAAGAGCAAACAAATGTGTTTGGCGTTGACTCGTACTACTCAGAGTTGAATATATGTGTATTTCATGAAATATCCGCTCTGTAGTTATAAATAGAAGGTGCAATATCGTGATATTGTCTGTTTTATACCACTGATGTATGTGTAGAAATAGCATGCGATGTAATATTTTATAGATTGTATTTAATTAATTAATATGTTAGTAAACTTCTTGACGATATCCGTTCAATGAATGTCGAAGGTATAAATCAAATAACTTCAATTTTAATGTTATTTTAGAAATGAGTTTTATTTTTGGTGCGCAATTCAAAACATAAATAATAAAAACATTATTTTTTTTTATCTCAAGCAATCCTAAGACAATAATTTTAAAACTATATATTGTGATGTGAAAATAAAACTAATATTTGAACTAATTCTCTCTAAATTAGCTAAGAAAATCTGCATTTTTAAAATTTTTCTTCCTTCAATTTAATATTTTTAATGGGACGCTTTTTTCAAAAAAAATATTTCGTAAACTGTGATTAATCTTTATTTAACTTTTTGTAGTTTTACATAATTTATGATCAATCCTTATTTGACTTTTATATATAGTTCATAATTAATAGATATTAGCTCTTAAAATGAAATAAAATATTTATCAAAAACTGTATGATGAAATATGTGCTTAGTTTATTGCTTGACTTCATTCTAATTTCTTGATACTAATAGTTAAGTTTGACGTTGTGAACTAATTTAGTGGAATTTTTCAATTTTAATTTTTTAGTCATTGAAATTACATTGGATTTTTTATTTTTTTATTCACTTAGTTAATTAATGAATAGTTTTGAAATTGTGTTTGATTTGTAAATTTTCTGCTATCTTGAAATTAAATACAGGAGAAAAAATATAACTTTAATTAAAACATAGATTTTAATAACAAACTTTTCCAACTTTAACAATAGATCAAACCGTTTTTTTTTAAATACTACAAAAGAAGTACATATGAAGGATTAATGAAATAATTAGTCTTGAGCATCATTAGGTAATTCAAATTCATGAATTATGCTGGAATCATTATTTTAGAATTATTTTTTACTATAAAACTATTTTATTCTCTTGATAACGATATAAAGTAGCTTCAAGATAATTCTCTAAGGTCAGACTCTTAATGAATGTAAAGATTGTAAGAAAAGTTTAAAGTCAACTAACTCACACTAATATTTTAATAGTTTAAATTTGAACTAACATTCTTAGCAAATTTCAGAAAGATTTTTCTTATACATCTACTATTAATTAATTTTTGTCCTCTTAAATGTTACATATTTTGTTGCAACATCCCAACAGTCAATCCGGGTTAAAGTTGAGAGGAAGCTATACCCCTTCTGAAATTGACAATTTGTGATATACCTATTGCCTTTCTTACACAGCTCATTTAACCTTTTATGCCTCAAAATTTTTATTACATTATAAAAGTATATTAGAAGATTTATACAATAATAATATAAAACTCTTAAAAGTATTGCTAATTAGAGAAAATAAATTAAACTGTTACTTTTTAGTACCGTTGGGTCACTAAAGTTGAAAATATTTCACAACTTTGAAAATAAAGAAACTGTACAACAATTCATTGAACTTTTTTTATATTACCATGTATAATGAGATACATATACCTATTCTCGATGATCATCACGAATTTTTTTTTATTCAAGCATAAAAATACTTAGCACACATTTTATTCTGAGCGTGGTCGACTCTGTATAAATTGTTTTGCACTCACTTCCACAACGTCCTTGGTTTTCCACAAAGGTAGGTCCATGGCACCACCTGGTAGATGTAATCAAACAATCAAAAATGATTTAATAATTTCTCAATCAGGTGAAAAAATTGGAATGACTGTTTCAGCTTTTCACTTTTTCCATACTCTTTGGACACTTCTCTTCTAGATCTTCATCTGAACTGCTGTCAACGTTTTCAGTATTCTGAAATCAGATGATGAAACTATTGATGGATCATCGATCTATAATTCTTAATCAGATGAACTTTCAGCAGGTGTGTCTCTGCAGTATAAAGAGTGACATAACCTCTTCTGTTATTAGACTGCACGTTCTAAGCATATCTGAAATGCGATAGGCAATATTCAAATATTTGAAAACAAAAATACATATTTTGCAAATAATAATTAATTCAAGCACAAAATATGCTCACTGACTATTTCACATTACGCATAAAGAGAAAAACATATATAGATAAAAATAAGTAAAAATCAAAGATTTATATTTATTTTAAAAACCATGTTATTGATAATACAATTATTCTTCATTTTTAAGCTAAAAAGAATATACAATAGCTTCCTAGACACGACAGTATTTAAAAGTAAGTTAAAAATAAATACTTTCTGCTCAGTCTCAATGGTACTTAAAAGTACCACTTCAAAAAAGGTTTTGAAAATAAAGCAAAAAGATTTACATTTTTTAATTTTACAAATAACAATATTTCTCAGGACTTGTAAAGGAAGAAAAAATATGCAATGGACTTACCTATGAATGTTGAGGTGTTTTACCGCAGAAACACTTAACATCACATATCAGACAACGAGATGGCTGCTAAAATTAGACGCACAAGGTGGACAAATATTTTTTCTCAACAATTTTCAGGTTCAGAGTATTACTAATGTCATCTGTCGGTGATAGGGAGAATTACACTGGTTATCATAAATTAAGGAAAAATCACAAAAATGGAGATAACTCAAAAAGTTATACGTAGAATGTGATGAAACTTACACGCATTATACAACACACAGGAAGGTATAAAATAGCATAAAAAGAAATCACCAGACAAATATGGTGTTATATAAATTAGTATATGTGTACAATAAACAAACCAGAGTGTCAGTTTGGTATACGAAAAGTACCTTTAATATGGGATATGATCCCAACGAGAAGCAATACAGCAAATGCAGCGATGTGTGATGCTCTTAATTGTGCGGTCTATTAATTCTGTAGGAAATACGAGCCATTGCTCTTCCAAGGCGGCTGAAAACGTAGCTAGGGTCCTAGGAGGGGGATTGAGAGCAGCTACACGTCGTCCTAGAAAGACCCAAACATGCTCAAGTCCTAAGTTAAGGTCCGCTGATCGAGATGGCCACTGCATGCACTGAATTGTTTTCTGCTTAAGATATGCATCTACGATGCGAACCTTGTGTGGTCTCGCATTATCATCCTATATCACGAAAACATCACCTATTGCTCCGGCATAAGGGCGCACATAAGCAACCAGGATGTCATCTCTATAGGTGTGAGCATTAATATTTCCAATTCAAAGTCCACATGTGAGTGATTTGGAGATTTGAATAGTGATATGCCAATCAAGGTGTCGTTATCATCATTTGATCGTTATTCAAAATCAAGCGGCTTATCGCCAATAATTCGTATTGAAATTCTAGAGCTATGCTTGTTATTTCTAAATAACGTTACAATAGAGCAGCACATCAAGCTATTGATAGCATTTAACAAAATTTCGAACACAGTTCAGATAAAAAAGAAGATATTTGAGTTGGTACCTCATTCACCAAATATCAACATCAGGTTACATGAAGACTTTAATACCCGTTTGAACTTAATCTGCAATAGCCTCCATTGTAGCACACGAGTATCTTTGGGGGAACCTAGACAATAACTCGTAATCTTCCGGATAGGAAGTACAGATCACTATACGATTGTGACCTGAACTAGAGCTATGTTAATTAAACAAATTTAAATTCTAATTAATTTAGAGAACTGTAGTTTAATTAATCTACAAAAACACTGTTCGCATATGAACCTTCCTAGGAAATTGAACATAGGAATTCAATTAAACAAAACTTTTTTCCTTCATTCAGAAATTTTAAAGTATAATTTTGAATATTTATCTCAGATGTGCTTTTAAAACTACCATTACTTAATATATACCAATATTAATCTCGGAGCTCTTTTTCGAAAAGTACCCGATTATATATTAGGTCAACCGGAAAGCTCTTTCCATTTATTAAGTGAAAGAAAATAATATATTTTTCATGCATCTAATAATATTTATTGTACAAATATTTTCCATCGTTATTATGAATTCTTGCCAGCTTGATGGTAACTTGTAAATACCATTTTTGAAAAATACCTTGTCTTTAGAGGCGAAGAACTCAAGTAGTGCTAGGTTGATGTATGCTTCAGTTTATATATATATATATATATATATATACTGCTGTTTGTAGAAAATGCAACACCATGAAAGAATCATCAGAATCAAATGAAATTTAATGCAGAAACGACTTGTACTGATACAAATAAACGATGAAATTTTCAAAACAAAAGAAACAAATTAAGCGTCCGAAATCAGTATTTGGTGCAGCCACCATGCGCTGCAATAAGTGCTGCTATACGACGTGGCATGGAGTCAAACAGATGTTGAATATCTGCTTGAGGAAGAGAATTCCATATCGCTTGTATGCGCAACCAAAGTTCGTCTTTGGAAACTGCAGGACGCGGATCACGAGCGAGACGCCGACCAACCATATCCCACACGTGCTCAATAGGCGACATATCCGGTGAATAAGCAGGCCAAGGAAGAAGTTGCATGCGTTGTGCTGAACAGAAGTCTCGAACAGTCCGCGCAACATGTGGGCGTGCATTATCCTGCTGAAAGATAGCTCCAGGGATGCCTTGAAGGAAAGGAACGACTTCGGGCTGTAGCACTTCACGGACGTACCTGTTGCTATTGAGATTACCCTCAATTCGTATCAAATTGGATCGTCCATGATACGAAATCGCACCCCAGACCATAACTCCGGGTGTTCGACCACTATGTCGTTCAATAATACACTCAGGAAGGCAGCGTTGACCGGCATAACGTCTAACACGAACACGGCCATCATGGGTCCACAAATTGAAGCGTGATTCATCTGAAAAGACAACTTGGTGCCAATCAGCTCGCCTGTCTCTGTGCTCAAGAGCCCACTGCCGACGCAGCCGTCGATGATTCGCCGTGAGGGGAATCCTGTATAAGGCACCCTTGCACGCAATCCACGGCGCAGCAGACGACGACGAATTGACGAAGCCGACAATTGTACACCTGTAGCAGTAGACCAACGTGCTGCCAGCTGCCTGGAGGAAGCTGTGCGATCATTCACCGCCATGCGGAGCAGGTGTCGATCATCGCGCTCTGACGTCACCTTCTGTCGTCCAGTGCCTGTTTTTCGAGTTGTTCGGTGCTCGTCGGTCCACTGCTTCCAAACTCGCATCACTGTGGAACTGTTCCGCTGCATACGAGCTGCTATTGCGCGATAGGAAAATCCTCCTTCTCGAAGGCCGATTATCCTCCCTCGTTCAAACTCCGTAAGTTGCTTGAATTTCTTATTCTTCCGTCGTGGAGGCATACTCAGGTCTCACTAAACGTTTGCCACTAACAAATAATCATAGACTTTTTTCAACGTCCCGCTACAGCACTTTATTTATACGCTTTCAGCATCAATTCAGAGGGCGCTGCGTGCGCCGCGCACGCGCGATGGCTCTGAAACTTTATTAATTTGCATAATATCCTATAATTGACATTTGCTGCGAATTTCATTTGATTCTGATGATTCCTTCATGGTGTTGCATTTTCTACAAACAGCAGTTTATATATATATTTCTTTTAAAAAAATTGCAGGGAGATAAACAAGGGATAATTAGAGGGTGCTAAGTCTGAGGAGTATGGTAGTTGTGACAGAAATTCTCTCAGCCTATCTCTGTGATTTTTTGACAAATCGCCAAACCAGCATGTAGTTTAGCATTATCATGATGCAATATAATGTGCATTATATTGCCCATCGTTAAGTTTTTTCTAGCAGTTCTTTGTTTAAATCATCCATTTGTTGACAGCATCTCTCCGAATTAAGGTTTTTGTTACGCTTCAAAAGCTGGAAATGTATTGGTTCTTGGACGTCCTACCATATACACAGCGTTCTCTTATTCAAGCTGAATCTCGATTTAGAGGTAGAGAAGACAGATAGTCCATGCCACAAGTATATTATTTTGCTTACGATGTATTCGAAAATAATCCATTTTCATCACCAGTTATCATCCAGTATAAAATATACTACGTATTTCGTCTTCATTCTTCAGCATACTTTCATTAATTACTTAGTTATATTTGATCGAATCCAATCTTTTACGTATAAAATATGCTCCCTATTTCATTAATTAACCACTCGTTTCCACTTGATTCAATTCATTCCTTCTTGTACAATATATGCTTTATATATTTTCTCTCCCACTCTTTAATATACTTTAACTACTCATTTCTGTCAGGAACTCATTTTTGCATGCATAAAATATACCACATATTTCGTCCACACATTCTTCATCATACTTTCACTAGTTACTCAGTTCTGTTTGATTCAATCCGATCTTTTATAAATAAAAATCTGCTCCCTATTTCATTAATTAATTACTATTTTCAGTTTGATTCAATTAATTCTTTTGAGTTTCAAAAAAAAATATGTTCTATATTTCACCCCCATACTCCCCCCATAATTTTATTAGCTACTTATTTCTATTGCTAAAACCATTATTTCATGTATAAAAATAGGTTCTATATTTCGCGTATAATTATTTAATATCCAATGAAAATTCATACTTACGTTTTAATATGAAAGACATACGTATTTAAGTGTATTTTAAAATTTTGAAGACGCAACACTCGAATATGAACTTTAACCGTCCACTTACTTATATTAATATCACATAGTTTTTAACCGGAAAAAGTGTTCTAAATTTAAACCTGCTCTTTGATATTGGACGCAGTCATAAAAGGATTTACTGCTTATAATTGAGATAAGTATTAAAAGATAGTAGGTTTTAAAGTACTTTTTAAAGTACATGGCTGTATGATGGAAATTTTATGGGCTCAAATTTCTTTTTGGTAATTACACCTGTGTGGTGATCAGGTGTGAAAGAATAATCCCACTGTAGCTCATGTATGTCGTAAGAGGCAACTAAAATGGGTGCCCAATGTCTGGGGATGTAGCCGGACACTCTGCCCTTGGAGATTATATCAAGGAACCTCAAGGACTTCCTTCTTTAGCAAGGGACGGGTATCATTCACCCGAGACACCATTGGGATCTTTTTATTTCCTTTGGGGTTTACTGCCTTTGGTAAACACGGGTGACGCGTCCCCGTGATACCCTGGCAATCCTTCTCTATTTTCAACCCTCCTTCTTGTCAATTTTTTTTTATCTTTTTTCCATTTCTTTCAAACCCTAAAGACCACAGTTATTTCTTGTTTGGTGCAGCATAGCCACATCTGGCTCTTGCGCCATTAAACTTTACTTTCAGTCTCTTACTCACTTATTGGTAATAACACGACGTAAGGAGTATATTTTATACCAAGTAGTCCTTTTGGATTTTATCTGTATCATAATTTATTTCAAAGAAAATATTTAATGATATATTAATGGTGATGTTGTCTTCCTAAATTAAATGTTGGAAGAATCAATCATTACCAAAGATTTTTATAACTATTATCAGTTTTTTTTGGAATTTAGAGCTAGGCACATTGTATTTTTGCAAATGAAACAATTATTACTCCTTTCTTTAAACAATGAAATGACAAAGTGTAGGTTTGAAACGATTGCAAAAATTAAATTCTGTTGCTACACAGTAAACTGTACACGAATTTCTTAAAAACACTTACTTTTATACAAGTCCTTGTCTCTGAATACCAGAAAATGATATGTCGTACAAATTGGAAAAGATAAAAAAATTAGTTTGCATAGAAAAATAAAAATTTCTAAACTTTTTTTCTTCAGTAAAACACTTTTCTCAAATTACTTGGGTGCTAGAATGGTAAAAGTGTATTACCTCATAAGATCTTTCAAACTATCAGATATTAAATTTAATGCGGATGTTCTGACTTTATTGTGAACACTTTTAATTTCTAAATCAGATTTTATAAGTATGACCTGTTTACTTAATTCAATTATTGAGTTTTTGATAGTGGTTTAATGCCTTCGTCAAACCCAGAATAAATATACTATAAGAGGTACAGTAAGTAAACCCTTATGTTTATATAAAGAACAATCATAGAGATGAGGTATACATAAAATTGTAGTAAAAATTAATTAATTCTTTTTTTTTGTCTCACTTAATTTAGAAGAGAAAAATTGAATTATTCAAAAAAAAGGAAAATAACGGAAACTGATTTTTTCTAACGTTTTTACTTCATATCCAAAATAGATTTAGTAATTCTGTTTCAAGCAAATGATTGGTAAGCAGAAGTTAATTACACAAAAGTAATCAGTGATCTACAATTAACTTAATTTGTCATTAAATGATTTAACATTTAAACATATTTAGTTTTCTTTTATAAAACAAAACGCATTGGAAAAAATTACTCTTTTATTCTTTAAATTATTAATGAGATTCGTCTGTAAAGACTAATTTCTTGAATCATAAGAAGCTAGTTTCTTTTTGATAAAAGTAAAACATTAGGGATTTTATGAGTTATTGAAAAATTTATTGCATAAATTATATTTAATTACAAACTTCTAGTAGATCTAATGCAATTTTATATTTTATTTGTGAATACTTCGAAATGATGACAATTTTATTTCACTTAATATATGGAATCTAATTTGCATTCCATTCTAAAAGTACCCTTTTTTCTGTTTCCGCCTGTAATAAATTATTTTCTAATTTACTCTCTTAAATGCTTTCGTGATTTATTTGAGAATATATGTAGGCAATTAAGATATAAAAATAATAAGAATAAATCGTTTTTAATGTACTGTTATTCTTATTTATTGAATCAGCTGCGAAAGACAGTGGTAAAAATCTAATAAACAGTATCTTGATTTCTAAATATGTCATTTTTCTGGACACTAAAACATTTTGATTTACAAAAAAAAAAAAAAAAAAAAAAAGAAAGAAAGAAAAGAAAAAGAAAGAGAAAAGAAAAGAATTTTTTTTTATAAGACATACATTCGTGAGAGTAGCTTACCTAATGTTGTGTTAAAAATCATTTTTTTTCTTTTGCTATTAATTTTTCAAAATTGATCTTTAACAGACTGAACAATCATTTTAAATTGTAGAGATATATTCCTTAAGGGCCAAATTATTTGAATTATTTTATTCAAAAAATTGTGGTTTGTCCAGAGGAGAAAACACTGATAATGAACATTAGTGTACCTTTTGTGAGTTTGTAAAGACACTTATTTGCTGGCTTTTTGTAGATTTCGATTAATTAACATCGAAACTGGAACCACACAAATAAGCTCTAGCGAACGAACTATCATATTATATTGACCATAATCAGGCGGCGAAGAAGGCATTTGAGCTGTATTATTTATCTCTATGCTTCTTCATTACGCAGTTCCCTTTATACTTTTTTTTTTTCAATTACTTCATGTCGAGACCTCTGTTAAATCTTGTTTGGCGCAGTATAGCCACATCTGGCTATTGCGCCATTTAACTTTACATTCACTCACTCCATTTATACTTTCGAGACTCGAACCAATAAACATCCAAACATTATGTTATAAATTTGCCGAAATTCTTTATGACACAAACTGATAGAAGTAATTGTGATTGTTAATTAACGTCGCTCTGAGAAGCAACATGAGGGCTATTGCAAAGAACCTCGTAATTTTGATCCTCGGTCGAGTGATTAGGATGACACATGAGCTGGCACCTCCCTCATCATACTTCTACACCATGCCAAAGGGAAGACTTGGGACCTCGATAACATTTAAAGCGCATCATCTCCGCTACACGATGGGTCTTTAGTGACATCAGGGCTCGAACTTACGACTTGAGGAAAACAACGTCGGCTGGGAGTCCACAACCTTGACCACTAGGCTACTGCAGCTACCCAACTGATAGTAGATTTCTGGAAGAGCAGAAGGGGGAAAGGATACAGAGAAACGAGGAGTTTAATTTCAATCAAATTCGTTCCAACACTACACGAAGTTATTGGCAAGAACTTAGTAATTTTAAAAATTAGATAAATGACGAAGAGGACACATCTAAACCACAATTCAACTTGAATATTACCGGCTACTAAACTCGTGATAACTGCGAGAATAATTTTTCCTCAGTTAATTGCATCAGAAAATGTATAGAAGAAAATCTTGATTTGTTTCAATAACTAAGGTTCACGTGAAAGATTTATTGGTGTTCATTAATAATCTCAATTTTAAATATTTCATTAATCAATTTATTTCTATAAGCCATTATATTTTACGGGTAACCTTTATCTTTGTACTTAATTGTATTTGATATCTTTTTCGTGGCCATGGGGTAACTCTATGGTCATGGTCACGAGCTAATGGTTGGCGTTGTTTCCGTCGAGTCAGGCCAAAAACCAATCATATAGTGGCGCTGATGCACGTTAAAACTGCTGAGGCTTTCTGCCCTGAAGTTTATAAGTTTAGAAACTGAAGTTTGGAGAGGAGGGGGTGTCTTTTCAAGTGTCGTCTTTGTCATTTGACAGAGGCTCAAAATTACGAGATCCTTCAAACAATTGGTATTGTTCTTTTACACTAGTCTTACAACATGTGTGTGAGTGCATGCGTTTTTTTAATAAACTCTGTATCACACTTTTCAAGACTTTTTGCTCTTTCTTTCGATTAAACTTTTGCATTTGAATTTATTCTAGCATTTTCATTTGATGTACATGAAAGGAAACTCAAAATTTTTTAAAAATAACTTTTAAGCTATATAATTTGAATTATTATTACATTTCATAGGTAATATTTATCTTTAAAATATTTGTATTGGTGATACCGTTTTCTCGAAATACTTTTTCAATTCTAGTAATTCTATATAAAACGAAATATGGATATTAAATAACGAGACTGACGCTGCTACAGAAGAAGTGCGCATGCGTCAAACTCCAGCATCCGACTGCTGTTTAGCATGAAGCCTTCTCTTCCGAATGCAGTGCCTCTCGTTTCTGTAAGCAAATTAGTATAGCCACTGCTTTTCTTCGCATTAAAGTTTTATATATCTTTTTGTTTCAATGGAAAAATGATAAGTACAACATTAGAGCAACGATTTGTTGTGAAATTTCACATGAAACAGAGATAAAACGCTTACGAAACTTATAATTTATTGAAAAAAGTGTACGGCAATGAATAATTATCATGTGCACGTGTTTTTGAGTGAGCTTAAGCGTTTTCAAGATGACCAAGAAGATACTGTTGATGAATCACGCCCGGATTGCCCTTCTACGTCAAAAAAAAGGATGACAGTATTCGAAAAAATCAGTATACTGGTTCGATCAGACGGTCGCAAAACACAATAATCCCAAAACCCTTGCACATCACATCAATAGACACATCGCAAACCTAGAAGACTGGTTCTCCAAATGGAAAATCGCACTGAATGTTTCAAAAACGGAGGCCGTCTTCTTTACAAAATCACTCAGCGTCATCAAACCTGACATATTCATTGACAACAAACAAATCCCATGGTCTCACTCTGCCAAATACCTTGGAGTCATTTTAGATAAAAAATTCACTTTTGAACAACACATTACACATATCCATGAAAAATTCTGACTTGCCGCGAAAAAATTTATTCCCCTAATCTGTCGGAGTTCATTATTACCTACTAAATATAAATTGCTTATCTATACACAACTTCTGCGACCCATCCTCACCTATGCCTGCCCAATCTGGAATCAAGCTGTTCAGATACACCATAACAAAATTGAAATCTTACAAAATAATATAATTCGAACAATAGGAAAAGCAAGATGGTTCATGAGAAATGAAGATTTAAGAAATTCCCTTAATATAATCAAACTGCAAGATAACATTAATTATATCACTACCAAATTTAATAATAATTTTGAAAATAATACAAACCCCTCCCTTCAAGAAACAAAAAATTATAAAAGAAATTATCGTAATTTAACTAGTTCTCAGATTATCTGAGTACATCACCTTATACACTTCTAACTCAGCATCATCTTAAGCACCCTTAACTCTCAACCAATAGGAGACCTTCCTCTCACTCTACGTGTAGAAACATCATTTCCTTCTCCAAAATACCGAAATACACATGTTCTGAGTAGCTGCCTCCTGATTGGTCGGCATCATTCACCCTGTTCTCTCACTCCCCTCTGCACTGTATTTGCTAAACTTCAACATACTCATTGTTATTCTGTTTCTCCTATAATTTTAATGTATTTATAATTTTAATGTATTTAACTAATTTCACAATAGTATATTTTATTATTTATTAGATTTTAATTATTAGATTTTATTAAAAATGGGCAAGTAAACTTTTATCAGGTTAAACTCATACCGGAGATAAAGGCCCTTCGGGCTAGGATCTCTTATTCATGTTTCATTACGATCAGACGGTCGGTCAAGTATTCGTGCGATTGATGAGACTGTAGGAATTGACAAAGAATACGTATGGCAAATTTCACATAACACTTTTTAACATGTAAAAAGTGTGTGCCAAAATGGTGCCCAAGATTCTCACGTTTGAACAACAAGAAACTCACAAAAATATTTGTACTGACACTTTGAAAGCTATTGAAAATGACCCAAATTTATAAGAAAGGATAATAAAGTATGACGAATCACGGATTTGTACTTATGATCTTGAAACGAAGCGCCAATACGTACACAAGAAGAGCCCATCTTCACCGATATCTTAAAAAGCTCGAATGAGCGGACCAAAATGCAAAGCAATGATGATTGTTTTTTTATTTTTCGATATTCATTTGATAGTGTTTCTTCACTGGGTTCCTGAAAGTCAAAGTATTAAACAACATTACTACCTTCTCGTTCTTGCTTAACTCAGTGAAAGAAATAATCAATGAAAAATAAGGGAGAAAAAATGATCCGAATTGTTGAAGGACAAGTCATTGGCTCTCCACCAAGACAATGCGCCGGCTCATTTCGCATTGTCAGTCAAGAAGTTTCGAGCCAAGTACAACATCCCACTTTTAGACCAATAGCCTTATTCACCGTATCTTGCGCCATGATACTTCTATCTGTTTCTTAAAGTGAAATCCGCATTTAAAGGAACGAGATTTGAGTCCGTTGACGCTGTGAAAGAGAAAGCGACACGCATCCTGAAGGAGCTGACAGATGATTTCCAACATTGTTTTGAACGATGGAAGAATTGTATGTAGCATTGTAGGGATAGAGGAGGGGTGTGTATTGAAGGTGATAATAAATAAATATTCATGAAATCAGAATAAAATGTATTACAGCTTCAGTCTTGTATTGAATAGCTACACCTTATATAATCTCTGTACCACCTTTTTCAAGATATTTGCTCTCTTTTTGATTAAATTTTTGCCTTTGAATTTATTTTAGTATTTTCACTTAAAACACATAAAACAAAAAACAGAAAATTAATTCAACTAATTCTTAAGTTACAGAATAAAACTAATAATTTCACAAAATACCGTAGAAATACAGCTATTATTATCATTTTTACATCTCGGCTAAAGGCTTACTCTTCTGAGCCGTGGCTAAATCTAAAAAGAAATATATATGATGCAACAATTCTTAAGTAAAGCGAGGAGAGATGGAAATTGATGAAGTTAAGCTAGCGACCACACCCGTAAGATTAATGAATAAATCATGACATATACAGCGCTAGACGATGACAGACAATCGTAGTAAGTGTCCAAAGAATAGGAAGCACTTTAATTTTTCATACAGATTTATAGAAAGGGTTAAAGTTGTACCGTTCATCGGCCTGTACAAATTATTTGCATAGTTCACAGTTTCAGACATTCAAGTCTTGATTACTGATGAAGAATAAGAACCTTAAACAGTAAATCAGCTTATTTAGAAATCTTTCAGGTTGAAGAATATTAATGCGTTTTAAAAGTTATGCAATGAGCTTTTAAAGTTCGATAATGATTCATTAACCCAACGTATTTTAATGCTTAAGGTTAATTGTCTGAGCACATAGATTAGAGGATTAAATATTAGAGCGATTTTTTTTAAAGAAAAACTATTTCTTCAGCAATTAGTTCATAGAAAAACACGTAAATAAATAAATAATAAAAAAAACATTTGATTTTGGATAGTTTCTTTCGTCTAATTTTTCTTCTGTTTTAAGGGGATACAAAAATGTAAATTTAAGAAAGCAATTTTTTCAATGTCTTTTATTTTTGTGATTACATTTAATTTTTTCAATTATTTATTTGGTTTCACTTTTCTTTCTGTATTTAAAAGCCTCAAAATATTAAAATTGTTTTTTTTATTGAATCACAAAAATTCCACATTAATTTTTGATTATTTTGTCAAAGTATTTAAAATGATCTACTGCTGAAAAAGTATTTGGAATGTATTTTCGAAAGAAGATTGAACTGCAAAGTTTGATTCTTTCTTTCCGCTGATGCTTCAATTAATTCTTCATTTTGAGTTTAAGTACAAGTAGAGATTTTATAAAAGCAGAGTTAAGTTTCAAACCATATGGAGACATTTTAATATATGTGAAAAAATGAGAAAAAATTTTAATCTAAAAAAGTTATGATTACTTTTGATTAATATTTTGTGTTTAATATAAACGCTTACTTAAGACCGTTTGTGGTGGATTTCCGAAATATTCAACGAAACTTGAAGATCTTAGCATTTTGAATTTCGTGCTTTTTAATGTAGATTTTGATTGATTTATTGATTTTATTAACATCGCACCAGAAGCAACATGAGGGCTATTGATGATGGACCTCGTAATTTTGAACCTCGGTCAAGTGACGAGGACGACACCCGAGGTAATACCTCCCTCTCCTAACTTCCACTCACCACCAGCCCCGGCTACACGGAGGATAAGTAGGTTTTGGAACTAAAAACCTTAACAAACACAGTTTTCTTTGCAATGTTTCTCGTTTTCTGAATATATATGAAGAATATTGTAACAGTATAATGGTCAGAAACTTGCTCTTTAATAATCATTCGTAAACACAAAAAATAGTAAATTTTAGAAATATTTAGTTTTCAATTAATTTTCGATTATTTTTTCCATTTTAAAACGTACCGTCTTCCAGCATCAACATCGATATTTTAAAACAGGCTGACCAAACCGCGGCCTGGGAAGCTGGATCATCTGAACAAAAATTTAAACTTTTATTGTACATAAAAGTACCAAAGTACATTCCACTATGAGTCATTTGTATCATATTCCATTACAATGGAATATAATATGAACTGTAGGAATTCCATTACTACAGGAATATCTCAGTGCATAGACTCAATAATCGTCATACATTTTCTTTTATATTCTTGTTTAGAAATAATAACAAAATTGAGTTCATTTTAAAAAGAGCGTGAACTCTTTTTCTTTCGTAGTCTATACACGTTGTTTAACTAACAAGCAAACACGTTGGTGAGAGAGGGTATACATTATTAGACGCGGGGAGGAAATGCGACGCTCAAATCATGTGAAATAGCAGCAGCCAGTCTTCATCAAACCTAATATATTTCACTCATAAGCATACGATTCCAAATAGACTGACAACTCGATGTCTTTTAATCGCTAATAATTTAGTAGTGTTGTGTTGCTGCGGCAAGAGAGTTTTTTTATATTACATTTCGTACACATACAATTAATTCATTAAAATGTAGTTTTCCTTAGTTTACTGATGAATGTTCTTGATTTCTCTGATGGGATTTGGAGAGATAAGTCTCTTCCTGCTACTCGTAAGCTGGAAGTAGTTATTGTTTTGAAAGGGAGAATATGAATTAGCTTTAGAAGAACCAAAATGAAAAAAAAAGGTGATAAATTGAATTAATTATAAGTATGTACACACACACACACACACACACACACACATACACACACAAATAGATTATAGTCAAGATTATACACCGTATAATCTTGACTATAATACGCACTTTTTCCCCATATTTTGGTCCGTAAAAATGAGAGTGCGTATTGTACTCGTGTAAAAATTAAAATTTTTTTTTAAACATCTAACAACGAACGTGCAGCAGCTGTAAGAGACTGTTATAACACGCGTGCTGCACAGGTTTTCTTATACAAAACAAGTGATCTTTTACACAAACGGTAACATACAGTGCATGTGGCACACGCGTACATGTCGCATATTACGATGGCACCAATAATTATGGCATGGACGCAACAACAATAGATTAGCTGTGCTTTAGTGAAAGTGATTAGGACCGATAATTTGACAGCATTGTTTATTTTGTGTTAAAATTTAAGTTTTTTCTATCGAATTTGACTTTTTAGTTTCTTTTTTTTTCAACTGTGTCAAAAATACATGAGCAATTTTTAAATAAAATATTGAAAAGTTATGGGTGGGTATTATATTCGAATTTTAATTTTTTCCGAAGATTTAGCGCCAAATCACGCATGCGTATTATAGTCAAAATTTTACGGTATATATATGTATTGCGGTCCACTGGGATAAAATACGCTTCCTAAGTAGCCCGCAAAATCTTTTGGTTTGGCCAGGCTTGTTCAAAAATTGAGATTTTCAAAGTTGCTGATTTTGTTCCATTGAAGTATGATGAATAAATACTTAAATTGAAACTGTTTTTGTTTAAGAAAATATCATCAGTTTAGTGGCAAAACATGTTTCAATTTCCTGCATAAATATTTCTAAAATTTACATTGATTATAAAGATAATTTAAAGTTCAATTTATTTTTGCGTATGAAAAACATTTTCCATCTTAGCAAGTAATGTTTTTTCCAACATAAAATTTGAATTTTTTTTTATGTCTATCTTTTTATATCAACTATTTTCAAACTTCCTAATTTTCTGAACGCTAATGAAGGCGAAGAAAGTAAAATGATTGCTGAATATTTTATCGAGCATATAAAACGTATTGAAGAAACTATAGTGAGTGATGAAGTGGCTCTTACAAAAAACCTTCACCCAGGAAAAAACCCAAGATGAAAGCAATCGATAGAATTCAACGGGGATTACTGTTTCAAGGAAGTGTTACAGATGAAGTGTTCCAATTTTTACAAAAATGTTAACGTTTTTACGAAGAAACGTCCCTCTTTTTTTAAATAGAAATCTGTATAGAACACGATTGGGGAGCTTTTTACAGCGAGGGATATGTATAAGATAATGAAGAAGAGAGAGGTAAGGATAGGCTCTTGTTTGTTCCTCTTCGTTAATTCGTTTACCTAGACAAAGCAGTATATTTTTCTGAATATATGAGAGAAGGCTTATACATAATGAAGAAAAAATTGCAAAAAAATATTGACTTAGTATTCTATTGCAAATATGTTTTTTCAGCTTTGGAAGTCAAATTTCAATTTTTGTAATAAAAATTACATTTTCTTAAAAAAAATTCTTTTATCATTTAAATAACATTTCCTTGGTTCAGTTTTAGAATTTAAGTCAAGCATTAATGATTATTTTTAGAATTTAAATTGAATTTTATTGATTATTTTTAGAATTTAAATTGAATTTTATTGATTATTTTT
>BMAW01040021.1:531010-649779 GCA_019974015.1 Nephila pilipes
TGATTATTTTTAGAATTTAAATTGAATTTTATTGATTATTTTTAGAATTTAAATTGAATTTTATTGATTATTTTTGCAAGTTAAATCTAATACTTATAATGAGTTATCACTCGCTTTTCCCTTAACTAACCTTTTGGTCTACTTTATTGCATGATTTGAATTGAAAACTTCACATTGTGGAAGTACCGTGGCTTATGCAAATTATCATTACCATATAAAAAAGTATAGTGAATAGGTTGGTTGGTTAGAGGAATTTATGGCACTAAATCCTCATGGGATATATTGGTCCAGATTCAAGGTTAAGAATGGTGAATAGGGAATTATATATATCAGATAAAGAGATTGGGGTATTAGATAGATTAGAGATACGAGAAAATAACGATGTCAAAGGCACATTAGAATATCTGCACATTTCTTGCTATCACTGCAAGAAAATATTTATCTTATTTATTTTGCCGACCTTTTCAGCAACGGACCATCTAACATGGAAAGGTTAACTAGAAGAAAATTATATGAAACTAACCTCTTAAAACCAATATGGAAAAAGTAGTAGATGAATTGTCTTCTCGAATTGCGATCTGCACATCGTTTTAAATAACTCAGCTGAAAGGAATCTTAATAATTCGATATAAAAACCAACGTTTTTAAAAACAACGTTTTTATATGGTGGCAAAGTTTATTAAAGAAAATTATTGAAATATTAGTTAAAACTGTTAGTTATTTTTAACTTTAAAATTTACTTAAAAAGAGACATTTATGAGTGTATTAAAAATTCATAATACTCATAAAATCAAAACATGCATCTGAAAGTTTGTAAGTCATTTTATTAAAAAAAATGGGAACCCGAATTCAGAAAAAATTATTGTGATAAGACACGGCGCCAAATATTGGAATCTTTCTTGCGAATGATTACTGACTGAAAGTCAGCAACCCTTACTATCTCCCCTATGTGAGTTTTACGATACCTCATGAGGCATATTGGGAGATCCCGGTGTTCCCAGAGGGGGAAAGAAATTTTTTCCTCAATCCTAAAAGCGCCGAGGGGAATATTTTGACTTATTAAAATTATAGAAATATTAGTTAAAATTTGTCTCAAATGCCTAAATATTGCATTGTTAGGCGAGTACGAACGATTTCCAAAATTTCAAAGTTCTAGCTTGATGGGAAGTTGGTTAAATTAACGATCGAAAATTTGATGACACGCACACTCACACACACATCAAGTGAAATTCAGAAAAACGTTTTAAAAAGGTGAGATAGTATTGCTGCAGGGGTCGTTGAATTCAAAATTATTGTGGTTTATTGGAACGAGAGAAGTTTACAAAGGCGGAGATGAGTATGTTCGTTCGTATTTGGTTCGTACTGTTCAAGGATGCTAAAGAAGGCAAATTCGATTAATTTATCCTTACGAAATTCAAAGGTTTGCTATATTAATTGTGTATGTGATATTTTATTAATTTGCATAGAAATTTTGGTATTAATTGTGTATGTGATATTTTATTAATTTGCATAGAAATTTTGGTATTTCTTTGAATATTGAAAATGTATTGTACTTTTAACAAAATACAGTTGGAGTGTGTTGCAATATCTTATCTAATAGTATAAAAGGCGCTGGGGTTCCTCAGAGGTTGTGAAGCATTCATTGCGTTCTCGCAAGAAAGCATTCAACGTTTTGTTTTTCTTTGTGTACTATATTTGTTTTTCTTTGTGTAGCTGTAGCGGATTTTCTCGAACATAATGTTGCTCCCTTATATTAAAATATGAAAAGCCACCTGTCGTCGCATAATTGGACAAAGTAGATAACTTCAGAAAAAAACACTCAATAACCGTAGCGTCTATAACTTATGTTCGTTTCATTAAATGGAAGACTGATGAGCACACGAAATAAGTGCGAGAAAATGTAATGTGATCTTCTAAAAGTAGATTCCTGATTCGGATCATCCAGTATTTGCAACTTTACTGAACTCCGATCCTGTATTTGCAGCTTTATTATTTGCTATTATTAATGTAAATATAATTCTCAATTGTAATCTTTGAATGAGGACGCGATTAAGTATGCGTTCCACATTCGTAATACAATTTGACTTTTGTTATTCTAAACTTAAAATAAATTTAGTTAAAGGTTATCTTGACTGTGTGTGTGACCATTCATTGACTGATTATTTATTTTATCTCTGTGACTCTAAATTTTAACTTAAGTAATTATGAATTCCTTTAATTATTTTCCCTATTTATATTTTTGCCAGCAAGCCTGAATATGATAAAGTGCATTAAGGATTTTCAAAGACAATCTGTATGGATGCTTAATCAAAATTTACAAGATCTGATTCAAGACTGAGTGATAGCGGGGACCACTATAGCTCTCCCACGATTTCCAGTTGATAGAGTAACAGACTCGTAACTATGAGAGGTAGAAGGTTCGAGTCTTGTCATTCCAAAGATTGTTGTACAATAGGACTGATGTTCGTTTTATCTGTATTGCTTGAAGTATGCAGACTGAAATGGGGTGGAAGTGAAAGATATGTGTGTGTTTGGTTTTGCTAACACCTTCAATAAACTCACAGCTAGAAGCTAATCTTAAACCGATAAGATCACAGTAGTAACAGTTGCTGCTTTATTTTCAAAAATGGCTTTAAAATATTTAAAAATAATTATAATAAATAACGTGCTGCAACAACTCATAGCGCGCATGGATGGCAGCGAAAGCTTAGCGATAATGGTCTCGAAATCGTGATCGGCGTTGTTTCCGTCGAGTCATACAATACGAGTTAAAATGCTACTATAGACTCACCGTGCAGAGGGGTTAATATACGTTAAATCTGGACGAGGTCACAAGCATTCCCATTGGCGTGGAAGCTTAGAGAGGGAAGTGCTAGTTTAGATATCCCTTTCGTCACTTGACCGAGGCTCAAAATTATGAGGTCCGTCGCCAGTAGCCCTCGTGTTGCTTCTATATGCTACGTTAATAAAAATTTCAATCAATCGTAGGGCTTGCGTCTAACTTATTGATACATTGATCTTGACTCTTGCTGAATGATGAAAGCTGATCATACAGAAGTTATGAGAAGGGAGTTCTGTGTCAGGCGTTGTCCTCATCATTTGATTTGTTTCGAAATATCGAGGTCCGTTGCCAGTAGCCCCTGGTGTTGCTTCTAGTGCGTTGTTAATTAACATTCAGGTCAAAATCAATTCTTGATTCGCTACCTTTATTTGTATGGTTTTGTAAGAGTTTTTCTGATCTTTTTTCTTCGTATTACATCAATTTAGTTGTAAAAAAACAGAAGCAGTTGTTAAATAGTTGAGGTCACGAGCCTCAAAATTTACGTGTTAAGGATTTAGTTTGAGGGAAATTTGCGGATTAAGTTTTAATTTTCCCAAAGATCATCGTGTTGCATAAATGAGACTGCTGCATATTAAATCGAGATAATTATCACGTAATGAGGATGTTTGGTGAATGAGGCATCAGTACATATGTGATCCTTGTCATCTTTTTGAAGTTCAGAATTGCAAGGTTCATCAACAATAGCCTTCATGTTGTTTTATTGCAAAACTTTTATGAAAAGAAAATAGCTTTATCTTTAGCTGTCGTTTCTGTTTTTAATTCGAGATCGCTACTTACCAAATAAAACGTATTGTTACTCTTTTTCAAACTGAATGTTTTTTTTTTTTATTAATTTTTACTATCAGCTAGCATTGGCAACGATTTTTACAGTAATTGTATGCAAGCCTGTAACAAATAATAAAGGCTATATTTAATCAAATTCATTTTAAACATTGAGACATTTTCCTACTTTATTTTGAGGTGACAATGACTATAAAATGTTCATATAAACCTTAATTTTAGGTGATAATGAATATTTGAATACTCGTAAAATAAATGCTCAAAATTTTTTAAAAAAATGAGCGGCTTATTCAATCTACCAACCTTTGTCACCACTACAAACTGGTGAATAAAAAAGCATGATTATATTCATATCAATTTTAAAACATATATTCTTTTCCAGGAAAAAAATTCTCTTCACAGCAATCCATGTTTTTGATTAAAGTCTAAGAATAGCCCAAGGAGTTATGAAATTCGAGAACACACACACTTTAGTTTACATCGATTCAAAGCAAAAAAAAAAAAAAAAAAAAAATTAGGGTAGAAGATAATATTTTTTAAGAAAAAATACTTATTTGAAACATAATCCCAGAGCATTAACATAAAACAAAATGAATTAGATGCTATGCACCATTTTTTACTTATTTTTTTACCTTCACTTAAATTTTTTATTTATTTATTTTCTTTATCAGTATTATATTTAAGTAATTTCTTGACCATATATAACTTTAGAAAAAATTACGTATTTTTTTGTAAGGAAACAGGATAGTCTTAAGGATTATGTATGCATCTTTATATTGCGACTCAACATTAAAAAAAAGACTTTAAAGCAACTCGCTTGAATAAATATATTTTAAGGCAGCATGCAAATTTTAATATCGCAAAAAAATTTAATAACTTTCAACAGTATCATAATTTACTATTCCTCCCCCTTAGCATGCATAAAACGCATCAATAACCCATAATATATCCATAATGATAAAATTTCAGCAATATTTAACAAACTGAATCATAACTCTCTTTTGTTATCATTACTTTTTATTATCATTTGTGTATTGAGTTTTTTACGGCGTTTGTTCGTTAAATAAATGAATTATATAATTTTTTATTAAATGAGTGAATAGATTATATTAACTCATATATTATGCAAAACGAGTTAATATAAGAGTTTAAAAGTGGATTTAAATCTTAATAATTTAGTTTAAAAAAATGAATAGTAAGTGATCATTATTTTTAATGGATATGTATAGTAGAGGATAAGTGCAATTTATGCATTTGAAGTTTTTCAAGGGAATGATGGTTGTATTTATTTAAATTTATGATATTTTTTAAGTGTATTCACAGACTTGAGGAAGTAATTTGGAGTGAAATGGCTTACATATTATCTGATAGTGGCTCATTCAATACGATCTCTAAAAGGAGCCCATAGTATAGCTCTAGTAAAATGTTAATTGAGCCAAATTAAGCAAAACTATCATACGTCCAAACTGCAATGTGTGAGCATCCGTTCTGATTTCTCTACACTAAGAATCCTTTTGTACTGTATATTTCAAACTGTATCTATCACTTTTAATCTGAGAAGTTTGCTATAAACCTTGGATCTCTCTCATTGTTATCTTACTTGCTAAGTAACACACACTGTCAAGTAATAAAGTTATTGACAATGTTTACATTATAAAATTTATTTCTAGGTTAAGGAAGTGAAAATATTTAGTATTTTAACTTGTTTTCTTTGGAGGGATTTATTTTGACGGAAAAGTCAATTTGCCTAGTTTAATCTTGCATACATCAATAGATTTATTGATTTTTAAATGTGGAGCGCAATACGTATTTTTCAATATGCGACTGATGTTATTACTTTGGTCATTTTCTTAAAACCACGAGCTTTGAATCAGTAAGATTCAAAAATGGATTTTAGTTCCTCTTTTCCATTTAGGGAATTACATCAGGGTACGAGAGAGAGAGAGAGAGAGAGAGGAAAGCAATCAACAACAAATTCAATTTTCCCTCAAATAGGAAGAAGCTACCCCTACAAATATTCCATTCTAGTGCAGCAAAAACTTAAAGGGTTATGCCTTTAAATTTTGCCTAACTAGCGACCTATCAGCTCAAACAATCGAAAGGACGTTTCAGATATTATTATTTGAAGATAAGCGCTGGGGAGATTGTAATGACTTAAAACAATAGAGTTCTCACGGTTACGGTTACAGCAAAATAGTTTCAAAATGTTCGAATAACAACACCTACTTTTTTCCTATGCAAATTAATCAGTGCATTAAAGAACCATAAATGGAGCTGGAACGATACCCATAGGATTTAAAATGCACAAAACGTTTGCAAAGAAGAGAATTGTAAGGAACCTATGACAACATAAAGAAGAGGTGCATAAACGTACTTTACATAATTGACAGGAATAGACAGTAGAAGCACAAGTCACAGAACACTATGTGCGAAACATTGTTTGTGGAAATCTCTAATAAGGAGTATAGGAGGATTGTTTATTCAATCAGGTGTTCGAATGTGACAACAAGATGACACTTACGGGAATTGGTAAATCTGCTTCATCTAAACGTGGGAAATACTGCCGAAGTAGTGCGATTTTATCAAAGAAATCATAAGCTAGGACGAAACCCATGTTCTGAAAAAATTGTACGTGATTTGGAACTGAAGAACCTGGATGCACATGTGATTGACCACGATCCGGACGGCCATCTGTTTCTATTGAAATTGTTGCGGAAGTTCATAATACGATTACTGCAAGCCCACTGCTTACTTCAAGAATTGATCGATTCCAACACATCCAGATATTGTGAGCTGGAGACGAGCAACAGCTTGTCGACTTTGCAAATGTTTTCCGAATCATATATGTTGGAGACAGAAGGTGGCTACTGCGAATATTAAGGACCGATGAGGTACATTTCTCCTTAACTGGGAACGTAAGCTTCAAGGTATTGCGTTCACTAGGATGGTGAAAACTCTCACAATGTAGCACCAGCGCCTTTCAACAAAGCTAAAGTAACTGTATGGTGCGGCCATTGCAAAGTTCATTCATTCTCGCTCCCTACATCTTTGAAGAAGTCATATCCATAAGTATGAAAACGTACTCCATCACAAATTCTCGGTATACAACAATGTTGTAGAATTACGTGATTCCAGAATTGCAGCTTTGAAATGTCGTTAATGACATTGTATAGATGCAAGAGGGTGCTTATCCACATTTCTTCACATATGTTCGACAAGTATTACAACAGCACACTTTGGCGATAGAGTCATCCCCCGTAACTTTGAAATTTCGTGGCCACCATGATCCCCCAATTTCATTCCGGTGGATTTCTGGTTCTTGGTTTGTCTGAAATCTAAGATGTATACATAAAATCCACGATATTTATCAGAATTTAAAGATGCCATACAACATGGAGTTATACAGATTCTTCTTGAGATGTTTCGTTTATCATTGTCGTCAACAAGCTCTCGCATGGAAGGCGTTATCGCTGAGAGAGTGGGCACGTTAAAAACTTGTAATTCCAATAAAAGCTCTTTTTTCCATTTCCTGTCTTATGTTGTCATTGATTTTTTACAATTCTTTTCTTTTCAAACGTTTACACCGATAATTTTTGTCACATGTATATTGATTCAACAGCATTTGTGATTTTTTAATGTCATTGGAACGTTTTGCAGGAAAAAAAGGTCTTTCTATTCAAAAGTTCCGATATTTCTTAGCAATAACCATAACCATGAGAGCTCTATTGTTTAAAATAATCAGAATCTCGAGCACATACCTTCGAATAACTATCTGAAATTTCATTTCTTTAGGTTGAGTAGACAGGTTGCTAGGAGTTCATACATCGGGGAAGTTTTCGTCATGACCACCTTGTATATTCACATGTTTAACATTTACAATAAACACTCATTCAAAATACTGCACATTTCTGAATTTTCTAATATAAACCACAAAAGCTGAAAGAGTTATTCAATGCACAAGCCTATTAATTAGTCAGAATTTTATCAGTTAATGAGGAAAACAATTTTATTTGAATGACAGAGATCCAACAAGGAGTGAAACTAATAATTGATTGGTTTGATCATCGTAGCACTAAAAGCAACGTGAGGCAACAGACTTCGTAATTTTGAACCTCGATCAATTGACGAGGATGGCATCTAAGATGGCACTTCCGTCTCCTAGCTTCTACACTTCCAACGGGAGAACTTTGTGAACCTCAACAGATTTAACGGACATCAGCCCCGGCTACACGGCTTCAGGGTTCGAGCCTACGACTCGACGAAAACTGCGGGCCGCGAGTCCGCGACGATGCCTACTAGGCTATCACGGCCACAAGATTAATATTAGAATAACCAATAAATAGATAAAAAAAATGTATCAATATATATTTATTTGCAGTTGCGAAAATAACTGTTTCCTATTTGAGCAGTGTTGAAACGAGTAAATATATTTGATAAAAAATTATCAAATCATGTGTGCCTCTTCATAAGATATCGTCGTTTCTTTAACAAAGCTGTTAAATGTTTTTAAAATTCCGACAGTTCAGAAAATACAAGTATTTATTGAAAATCGAAACAAAATTTTTAAAAATAACTATTTTTCATTGGGTTTTTTTTAATTTCAGATTGACAAAAAGCTAATGGAATATATTGACACTCGTTTTTCTATTTTATGTAACATTTTAATACGCAGTAACTTATTGAAGGCAAATCATTCATTTTATTTGATACATACAGATAATTTATTACAGCAAATTAACTGAATGAATTGTACATGAAACTGAAATATTGTTGGGAAATATTTTTAATATTACCACTTTAATTTTTGTTATTATTATGTCTTTATATAATGGAAAAAATGCTGTGGAGATGAAATCTAAAATATATAATAATAAAAAAGCTATTTTAATTCTAATTAAAATACATTTTTTCTGTAATAGCAAATTATAATGCAATTGAAAAGTAGTTAGGACTATTAACAGATAATCATTTTGATCATAGTTATTATAGATCGTAGAAGCCTTTATCTACATCAAAAACTTACGAAACTATTTACAAACTTTCTTCAACTTATCTAAATAAATAATAGACTGCAATTGTTTTGAATTTAAGAAAGAAAAAAAAAAACATAGTTAAGTAATGGCTGTTGTTCTACTTTTTGCTTTTCATGTGCATCTCAGTAGAAAAGACATCAATCTATTTGTAACCGACGTTAAGTGAGTTCATTGCGTCTGGATCTGGAATCTTGTTGTTACTTATATATGGAAATGAGTCGTCTGCGTACTCTAGGAACAGACTTAAGGTCCATCTATGAGTGAAATCATTACGAAAAGACTTGTCTGAGTGAGTGCTTTTTTTTTCTTGTTTGTGAAAAAAAAAACTCAACTTTTTTAGTGCCTTTTCCAGGGAAGACTAAAAATTGTTGCTTAAACTTGTTCACTAATTATGTTTTTTTATGAGTTTTTCCCCTTTAGACAAGAATTTTTGTTTTTGAGGTCCGTTGTTTTCAAATAGATAGAAACAATCGTGTATATTGCATCAACATGAAAAACATTTCGTTCAGGATCAACTAAAAACAAAAAAAAAAAAAAAAAATTAAGTATTTTTCTATTTTTAGTCATCCTTTTTGGAGCTGTCAGAGATTAATATTTTAAATCATGCTTCACATTCATGGAATATATGATCTTCCTTTTCCCCCCACAGGATAAATGAGAGAAAACATAAAGTGAGAGGGAGAGAGAGAGTAAATATTGTAGCAAAATAAAACTATTAAGTTCAGGAAAACTTTTGAACTAGTTTGATGCGAACTTATACCCCTCATGAGCTATAAAAGGAAACTGAGTCGACTTTCTTTTCATTTTGATACAGATATTGGTGAAATTTAATGTGATTGAAAATAAATGACAGTTGATACAATTTCCCCTGAAATGCGGTTATTAGATGTTATAATTACTAAATTTCAGGTACTGTAGATTTATGAGAAATTGATTTGGTATCATAAAATCTTGATTTCAGTAGAAAACATTAATACGAGTATAACATTAGACTTGATCTAATTTTAAAATAAAGCCCTAGCCTTGAAAAGAAAGAATCAGTATTTATACTCAGAATAAAAGAAGTAATTATTTTCCACACAATTGTTTTAGACATAGTAAAGCACTTACTTTTGGAATCCTTACAAAGACACCGAACTGGAATATAGAAATAATTAGTAAAACATTTTAGATTAATTACTTTTGATTATTTACAAAGAAAACTCCCCTTGACAACTGAACAAGTTAAAAGTTGTTTTTCCTCTTAGTGGAGAACGGATGCTTGCATTTTAGTTATTTATACAAACAAGGATATTTTAAATACGTCGCAAACGATAGTCTACAGAAACATTGATCCTTAAACATATTGATTTACAAAAACCTAAGCTTTCAAAGACCAGTAGTGTGGTATTTTTGTTTTATCAAGGTGAAATTTCCAGGTGTTTTTTATTAAGATTTTAAAACAGACCGTCTTTTGTACCATTTTATTATTCTAGAGTGACATTGATAGAGCTAATGTAATTTAAATAAAAAAGGGAGTTTTAAATTTGTACTGATGTCTGATTATTCAAGAGAGATTAATTTAATCTCTGTTAACCGTTGATACAATTAGAATAAAATCTATTAAAGTTCTCCTGAAGCTTAAAAGAGTAAAATTGCTTTCGTAATACAAAATGTGGTTCTTCATCATACGATAAAAATATTAGCGATTTTTGCAAATGAATGGGGATAGTGATAGCCAATGGTCAAAGCCACAAGCTTTAAAGACGGTAAAGTCCCTGTCTAGCCATGGGTTAAATCCTGCGAAATTACGAAGTAATTCATTTAAAGGGCTTGAGACAACAAAAATGCCTAAATTTATGAAAATATTTTTTTTTAATTCAAAATAATACATTAGGCTATTTTATTTAGCAACAAACATTATTCACATTGGATTACTTTTCAGTCACCTGATGCGTTTTTATTAAGATACTTAGTTCTTTTCAATTGCTCATCATTTTAATTGCATTAATTTCTCTCAAAAGGAGATTTTTAACTGTCTTTACTATTCAAATTTCACTAAGAAACCATAACATCTTAAAATTGTATTTTGTGTTGAACAATAAAAAATCGCTCAGGGCATTTGATTATTTGATAATTTACTTCAAAATTTCCCAAAGGTAAAAATACTTAAAATGTTTTCCCCCTGAAAAAGAAGTTAGACTTTAAAGTTCATTTTATTTACATTTTGTTAATGCTGGTATGAAAAAACTAATTGTTCTTGTTTTCTGTTTAAATATAAGTAGAAGTTTTATAAAATTAGTATTTTGAATTTTAAATCAAAGAAACAATTTAAATATACATAGAAATCGGGGAAGTATATAATAATTGCTTATTTAATAACTTTAAAAATCATGAATTTTCTTAAGGAAATGGATATGATTACAAATTTATGTTAAAACATATTTGTACAATATTTTATACAGATCAAATAAAAGAAAAGAGATTTTAATATTTTTGGAGTCTATTGGAAATAAAATTTTCCCTTGGAATGGTGTGAAGTTAAAAGAGTGATGCTCATGTTAGGTGCCCAGCATGATATTCCACCCCATGACTCAAAATAATTAGAATCTTTACTAACTGCCCTCATGTTGTTGCTCTAAAACCAACAATACATTATGAAATGTTCCTCTATTAAAGTCTTGTGTTATTTAAATTTATTCTTTTGATTCTAGAAATATTAATCAGTGATCCCGATATCTTCTCAACATCGTGAAATACGAAATTCTAATTGATATTATGACTACAAGAATTTTTTTAGGTCTGAATTTCCCCCAAAATCCGTGTTAAGCAAGAATGGTATTTGCACTATGGTATTTGGAAAATAAATTAGATGCAAGTATCGACCAATCATAAACCTTTCGAAATAACTTAACGCGTCTAAAAGCTTTCAGAACAAACAATATAAAATTGCATTAATGTTTACATCATTGAAACTGCCCTAGATCTACTACCATATCAAGACTAATTTAAAACTAACTCGGCAACCTTAAATGGATGCCCTGTATATCTACAACTATAAGAAGTGAAATTCAAACTAATGTATAGGCTGAGTTATCTTATCTCTTTTGAATGTTACGACAAATCAGATCACATATATTATTGGATGTCATTCGCAATGATTATGAGTTTTATTGGCAGATTATTTTTTCCTTCTGAGACCAAAGATTTCTATTTCAAGTTAAAATATTTATTGTCTGCAAGAAATGGATTATAAACTGCTAAAAATTTTGTTGAGGGGATACTCGTTTACTGGCAATGGCGCATGAGGACGAATTCAGCTCTTGAGCTGTAAATCTATATTCATTCACTAGCTGCATTCTATTAAATTTCATTCCAAAAGTGGCATTCGACCATGGTCGACAGATGAGATCCATCTACTAGCCTGCATTTATTTTCGAAAGCCTGTGCAAAGAGGCATGAACTGAAGCAAAGTGAATCCTGGAGTATTTTCAATATATACCTCTCGCTAAGAAGTAAATCGAGATAGAATTTCATCTTTCTATTGTTGAGCGTTAATTAATTATTTAAGTTCTATTTATGCTAAATTTATGAATTATTCTAAATTCTTTTGATTGATAAAGGTCTCGAGTTGCGATTCAATTCCGTACTTTTTATTTGGCTCTACATTCTAAGTGATATTTTAAGAGGCAAGTTCATGTTCAATATAAGTATATAATGAGGATTTTTTTGTAAATGGTTAATCTATAGCAAATTGATAATTGAGGTATACCTAATTATATTATTGAGCGTAACAATTGCTCACTGAAATGAATAAGAAAAAATTGTGTTAATATAGAAAATTCTTTTGAATATTTTAAATCATATTGGTGGATATCTGATATGGAGAGGTTTTTATGAACATTTTGCTCGTTACTTATCTGTGTAGCTGGATATTTTCAGGCAATATATTTCATCAAAAATTACTCCTTAACATAAAAATTATTCGTTAACCTTCAAAAGTTTTTCTTTAGAACTGCTATAATGTTATTTGACAAAGATATATATTTTCTTTTTGAATTATCTTCATCTTTAGAACAACATGATGTATGAAATGGCATCTTTAGAACAACATGAAGTATGAAATGGCACTGAAATAACTCTAAATAGCCCTTTTAAATTATAATAATTTTCCTCTCAACATTACAATAATTTTCCTCTTAACATTAAAATTATTGTTCGTATTAAATTGCTTTGTTTTTTCTTATATCCATTGTTCGACTGATTGGTTGGTTTAATCATCGTAGTACTAGAAGCGACGTGAGGGCTTTTGGCGACAGACTTCGTAATTTTGAACCTTGATCAATTGACGAGGACGGCATCTAAGCTGGAACCTCCCTCTCCTAACTTCCACACCATATCACTGGGAGGACTTATGTACCTCGACAGATTGAATGTGCATTAGCCTCAGTTATAAGGAGGGTCTTTATTGGCACCAAGGCACTAACCCGCACCACTCGACGAAACCGCCGGCCGTGAGTCCACGACTATGACCATTAGGCTACCGTGGTCACCCCATTGTTGTAGAGAGAGAGAGAGATAGAGACAAGGAATTATATTTCTAAATATTTTTCACACAAACTAGGTTTGCCAAAAACTTAAACGCATTACTTATTGAACGTCTAATTAATTGCTTAATTCTTTTTGAGGACAATTACTATATGAATATTTAGACTTCTCAAATCAATAAGCCCTTTTCTTTTTATTTTTTATTTCAGAGGTAAATAGAAAGATAGATTCCGCACTAAAAATCATGTAAATGGATTCAATGGACTTTTTAGCTTAAATTTATTGTATATTTTTTAAAAAAAAGTGCAACATGTGGAAAATAATAAAGGGATTTAATTTATATTTGAGAGGATATAAAGGTACAAAAATAAGATAGAGAAGCAACAGAAATTAAATTATTTAAGGAAAAATGAACAATAAAGGCCCTTTCTTTCATATAACCATTAGTTTTTAAAAATTATTTTTATTAATAATATAACGGGGATGCTCTTTCATTATATTTAAATTGATTTTGAAATAAAGTTTCGAGGGAAAATTCTAATATCTCTACATTTCAAAAATAAAAAATTACATTATTGTCAAAATTGAAATGTCTTGCGCGTGTCTTAATATAGCAATAAATCTTCTTAGGCATTAAAACTTGATACAAAATTAAGAGTTTTTGGAAATTATTTTAACATTTAAGGAATATATATATTCTGTAAAGTTATTTTATAATTATACCGATATTAGTTATTTTGTGTATCGACTTATATTTATAATTATTTATTACATTGCATTGGAATTGACTATTTCATAATTATTTATATTATAATTCATTGAAATTATGTGTATCTCAATCATTTATATTTTAATACAATTATATTATGTGTATCTCAATCATTTATATTTTAATACAATTATATTATGTGTATCTCAATTATTTATACTTTAATGCAATTATATTACGTGTTACCAATTATTATATTTAATATATTGATATTATGCATTTCATAATAACTTATGTTATTGTATATCGAAATCATTTATGTTATCAATGTAACAACACTAATCATTTTATATAAGTATTGATCTTTTTTCTCTAGTTATTTTAGCTTTTTATAGAGATAATTTAATTGTTAGTTTAAAAATGCACCGATGAATTAATACTATAGGAAAAGAAAAAGTTAATGGAAAACAGAGCAGAAATAATACCATCTGTCAGTCCCACCCCAGAAGTATCATTAACATTACTCGGCTAAAAAGAAAATTAATAAAATGGGTGGATTTTAGCTTTTCGAAGTAACGCATGTAGATATAAATAAAAATTGATTATAAAAGTTTCTTGCTCACAAATGTCATTCTATCATTAACGAGATTGTGTTCAAGTACTATTTCTTGTCTAAACTCCATCATTGCATTTTTGGTCCCTTTCATAGTATTTGTTCTTCATGAATGATTATGGAGTCCTTAAGGTACTTAACACAAATGTATCACTCACTTATTGTATAAATTACATCATTGTATATTTAGTTCAATTCCTGGGATTTGTTTTTTTAATGGTTATGGAGTTTTTGAAATACCTAACACAAATGTACTATTTATTTCTCGTCTAAAATCCAACACTGAACTCTACTCTCTTTCATTGCATCTGTTCTTATTTGAATGATTAGGAAGTCTTTAAAATATCTGACACAAATGTAACATTCAAATACGGTACATTGTAGACATCGCCAGTGATAAAGAATACCGTAAGTCAATATAATGAAATCCTTAATTACGGTAATCCTTCCTTCATCTTCCTTTCAAATTTTCTAGCGAGTGAAATTTTTAAAAAATATGTTTCATTAATAAACATAAAAGCAACACTTAAAATAATGAGAAATGCTTCTCTCATCTTAGCTTCACCTCCCTCTTTCCCTGTTGAATATTAAATTCATCTTCTTTTTTCTGTACTTCACACGGTTTTTCTTTATCCCCAGCATCTGTTCCAGACGCTGTATACTGCTCCTTGCTTGTTACAGTGCTAGAAGTTATTTCTTGTGGAAATTAGGCACTGTTTTAAATAAAAAGTTTCCATCTCATTCACGTGGTTTTTATTGTCGTAAAGCGCGATAGAAAATGATTTTTTTTATTCATCTAATGAGGGATGGTGGAAAAAAAAGTGCTCTTGTGAGACAAAACTAAACGGAAGTATAAATAGCTTTCGTATAAATGATATTTTCAGAGGCAATTCAAACGTTTTATTTCGTTTTGCACGAAACTGAATTCAAAATTCAACATTTCTTGCAAAAAATATTTTAATCTCGTTATAAAGACAGAAGAGTGTTGTAATATTATGCTGTTTTTAGTTCGCGATTTAAAACATTTAAAGAAAGTAAAATAAGCTATTTTTATGGCATGTACTTGTTTGTTTGTTTGCAAAAATAAATATTTAACTTTATTTTTATAATAAATCTGAGAACGACTAACATGTCTCTGCTTATTAAATCCCTATTTCATTATTAATATGTTTTTGTGCGTCGTATTATTAATTCAAAACATATTTGCCTGCTATTATTATATTTTTGCGAAAGTGATATAGTCTCAATTACGCTTAAAATATTCATTGCAATTAAATAAAACACCGAATAAAACTGGATTATATCTCTAAAGGAAAAGAAAAAAAAATGTTTCGCATATATCCGATCTTTTTAAAGAAAACAGTTATTATGAAATATTAATTACTTTTTAATAACCGAGGAGGTAGTGGTGTAATTTTGGACAGAGTAATCGGGCCGATGGATTGTTGGTTTCAAATTAGCCACTGTTAAAGATTGCCATATAGAATAATAGCTTCTATTAATGAAATATATCTAGATTTCAAAATAATGTCATGAAATGGTGTGAAGGTTAGCAAACAGAGATACCATCTAATGTTCAGCCTTACTTGAGACTACAATTGTTGCTCAATATTTCGAGACCTATGACCAATATTCCATCAAAAAGCAATATATTATACTAGTGTTTTTAAGGAAAACTTTTTTCAATAATTATTTTTCTATGTCATTAAATGTAGTAATAATATACCATTTTTGCATGCCTATTATTTTCTAATGCGACAGATATATGTGACTTAGAAAGTTTATTTTTATAACTGTCTCAAATAATTTGTGTATCAGAACCTTAAAAATGTTAAATTTTTTAAATAAAGTTACCAACATTTAATTGCTACTGCTTTTCACCTCGATAGGTTTAAACTATTTATATGTAATTGTTGGGTTATAATTAATATAATATCTGATTTGTTATACATTATCGAAATTAAGAAAAAAAATTTATTATTAATACGAAGATAAATTTTTTCTTTCAAACACTTGTTCATAATTATAATGGTTATCACGCGTTTACCCCTTCAGCTAACCTTTTGGTTACTTTATGAGATTATTTAGATTAAGAACCCTGAACTTTGAATGAACCGTGACGTATGCAAACTACTTTTACTCTGTAAAACACCATTTAATAAGTCTTCGGTCTGACACATAGATGGCAATACTATTGATAGACCCATATGGTTTCTAGAATAGTACCAGAATAAATCTATGTTGGGCATATAAAAGTACTCATGTTTGGAAGCACCCTGGAGAAAATCCTGA
Source organism: Nephila pilipes (assembly GCA_019974015.1). Lineage (NCBI taxonomy): Eukaryota > Metazoa > Arthropoda > Arachnida > Araneae > Nephilidae > Nephila > Nephila pilipes. Next base: position 547,807 of record BMAW01040021.1, read on the forward strand.
TTGTTTTGTCCTAAAGGGTAAAACCTCCCATCAAAGTTATGGTGTGGTCTGTAATCCATTTCATAAGAATTGAACACATCGTGCAAGGAGCCATAACCAATACAGAGAAGTATTGAGCCTGATATCCTAGCATCGAGAATGGTTCCTAAATGGTCAAGATTGTGTTTTTATGCCTAATTCAAGACCTAACCGTAAAACAAGAACTATTAAAATCTTCTCAATAAACAATAGTATATAAGTTGTTTCTAGGCTAGGTAATTATCTGGATATAAATTCTATAGAAAGTTTTTGGCAAATCACAAAGCGTGAAATTCCCAGAGAAATAACAATTTAGAGACAACTAATACAAGAGCTATAAAATATAAGGCATCACAATCCCCAGATAAAAGAATATGCAAAACAGTGTATAGAAAGCCTACTTAGGCGTATTAAGTCTTTAGTAGTGGCTAAGAGAAATATGATAAAATATTAATGCAGTACCGTATTAATTGTTTATTAAGTTGCGATCACTCTTTTTTTTCCCTCAAAATTAATTCGTTATATTTCCTGAGCTATACGTAGCTTTCCTAGACGTAGTTAAAAAGAATTATGCAGAGCTGATGAGATATTTTTACAAATTTCATTACCAATATATCAATTAATAAATTTTTATGGCTGTCCTTATTAATTTGGTAACCCACTTCAGAATAGACTTAATTTAAATATTTGCTTAATGGATTACTTTTTGCGTCTCGACGACTCATAACTTCAGTGGTGAAACGGGGTCGTTACACAATAGCATTGCGTTGAAGAACAGTAAAAACACTGACTCATATCCAAGATATTGTTTTTAATCAAAACATTTTTCTCAACTGTGGAGCAAAATTTCTGTTAAATGCTTAACGCCCCAAGAGCATTTCCTTCGTCCCATTATTAATTAATATTCAAAACATTTCTACAGTCACAAAAATAATTATTCAGTCTAAGTTATTAGGCCAATTAATCTGGGATGATAGTGATTGCTTATTGACGTAGCAACTGAGAAGCATTGAATTGGATTGGTTTTATTAACGTTGCACTAGAAGCAACAAGAGGGCGACGGACGACGGCGACGGACTAACTATTGGCGACGGACCTCGTAATTTTGAACCTCGGTCAAGTGACGAGGACGACACCTGAGCTGGCACTCTTTCTCCTAACTTCCAACTGATAAGCAAGACGAGGGCTATTGGCCACGGATCTAGTAGTTTTGAACCTCGGTCATGTGACGAGGATGGCACCTTATCTCCAAAATTCCGCGACCATCAGCCTCGCACACGGTAGGTCTTTAGTGGCATCTGGGCTCCAACCCACGAATCAGCCGAAACAACGCCAGCCGCGCGTTCACGACTGCAAATTAATCTTCAACTCAAATTTGATTTAGTCAAATTTTAGAATAATCAGCACACAAAATGCTTCTTATCATGTCTGTGGATTAATCCCTATACATGTCCGAATCTAAAGAATAATATTATAAATTTTTACTTATGTTTCAATTGCCAACCGGATTCAAGTCAGTAATAATATTTGTACGCCGGATCTTACTCTTATCCGAAAGCAGATCTTCACTAATACGTTAAATATTTAAAGGTCCCATGTCCTCCCATTGGCGTGTTGCGGAAGTTTGGAGAGGGTTGAGCAAGCTCAGGTTCCGTCCACGTCACTTAACAGAGACTCAAAATTACAAGATTCGTCGCCAATAAGCCTCGTGTTGCTTCCAAATGTGACGTTAATAAACAATCAATCATTTTTCACTTACATCGGATCATATATATGTTTACTCTTAACAGCTCAGGCACAATTCTAAGTTCTTTGTAGTAAACTTTTTACTCTTTCTACCATTAACACTTACTATAAAATTCTCCTCAATTTTGCAAAGGCTATCTCAACAAACCTATTTACTACACTTCCATATCTCGATACTAATCTACTGAAGTCACGGTTTATTTATAGCAGGTATGACTAACCTTTTTAGGAAGAGTACCACTATCTGAACAAAAAGAAATCATGCATGTCATCTCCATCTTTTCCCCACATGAAAAATATATAAAATGACAGAAAATTCTATTTATAAACTAATTTTGAGGTTTTTACAAACAATACTTTTTTAATATAAGTCTAAAAAGTGGATACGTAAAAAAAAGTGCAACAAACAAAACAAAAGTTAAAAGTTAGGTTTTTATTGTTAATAAACATACTGAAGGTTCACACAGGTAAAGCCTGATATAAAATAAAAATGAAAGACTTAAAACACTTGATTCTAAATAATTATTACATAGTCAGTACTTTATTCGTGTAGTTATTAGGATTAGTTCTTGTAGCTCTTGATAATATTTTGTGTATCAGGTGCATATCAGTAAATCTTGAACGATATTTTAATTTTATGATGTTCATAAAAACATTTGTTAAAAAGAAATAATGATCCAACTCCAAAACAATATCAGACAGCCAAATTATGTGAACTTGGAAAGTCATTAATTGATACAAATTTTCAAGACTCAATATAATTTGGATCACTTGCAATTGAAAAAAGTTCCTTATATTTATTTTTAGAGCAGTATGGTGCTGTAGTTCAACAATTTCAATTTGGAGTTCAGGTGAATAACAACTAACGCTAAAAAGGATTTGTAAAAAAAAAAATAATATTTTTTTTTATTTTTCGAAAATTATGAAACCTAGCTCTGAATGAATTCTGCGAAATGTATATTAAATTTTTAAATCTATAATAGTTCCGAGCATTATCGATTTGGGTAGCTAGTTCCTGCATTAATGCGAGATATGTTAATCTCTACTCTTATAAAAGTAGATATATAACTAACTAGGGTAAAAAAATACATTTTGTTTCTTGTAACAGCAAATTTAAATTATTTAAATGTCCCATAATATCAGAGAGAAAAGCCAAATTCAATGCCAATCTTCATTACTGAGTGGCAATTATACGCTTAACACCTCATCTTTTTCTCCCAGATATTTTAAAACATACTCCCTCAAAATCCAAAATCTCGCAAGTGTACTTCCTTTTGAAAGATAGCGCATACCACAATGAAGGGATTACTTGCCATCCTCTTCCATGAAAAATTGCGAAATCGTCATTGATTCAGAGCTCGAGCTCGTATCTTAAAGATACAGCGCGCTATAGGGTCAACACCAAAAAAGTTCCTAAGTCCTTGGCAGATAGAGCTTGATGGATAATACAGTGATGCATAAAAAACTTTTTATCCCAAATAATTTTCAAACAATATAACAGAACCTTTTATCTTGCCAACAATGCAAAGTACTCTTTCTGTGCAAAAACTATCACATTTTATCCAATATCTACTTTGTTAACTTCAATTATATTTTTAAGATCTTTAAAAATGTCCTCGCCTGTAGTTAAAACTAGTTGACACAAATCAAATTCTTCCACGATTTCAACAATACTGTTCTTGAAACACTCAAATATGACTAACTGCGCATTGTCTGTGTTGTCACAACTTTGATTCAAAGCTATAAAAACTCTTTTAAATATTGTAGTCTATAGGTAATTGGTGCGCCAAAATTCCGGCTCATGTCATCTATACGATTCATGACGGTATTTCGAGACACATCTATTAGATCGACCATATTTTTAAATTTCATAGCACCGATAGTTTGGGAAAATATTAACTGGCTATTTTCATCTCTTCTCCATCTCAATAAGGTTTCTTACTGCAAGCTATTAACGAAGAAAGTTCTAAGAAGCCTTCTCTATAGTTTTCATTTAGTTGCTTGACTTCTGAAGCAGGGATTGTTGGCTGGCTGTTGATTTTTTTATTGATAAAATTCGTTCACTAGTGTGAATCAATAGAATATTTGCTGTTGAAATCACTATACAGTTGTTTGAAATGTCGGTCCAGATGAAATGTTTTCGGAATTCCTACGCAACATCCATGTGTCAAGTAAATAGGTTTGGAAGTATTTTGCATAGAGCAAACAAAAATTGCCCTTTTCCTACAGTATTAATACTAAGAATTACAATATTCTCATCATATTTTCTTTTCGATGCCAAAGGTTAATTATGGGCATAGTAAAAATAAAATTATTTTTTAAGCGATCTATGACATCAAAATTTAAGAAAGTTTTAAAAAGGTTTTGCGTCTTGCTAAGTTGTTTAATATCAACTGACCTTGGAGACAGAGTGTCGCACTGGCATATAACGCCAAAAGAAAACACTCCAAAGCAAGACAACTAAAACAATTATTCTCGAGTCGTGACTGCTTTGCCTAATGTATCATTTTACTGGTGTCAAGCAGTGCCATTCTCCGGGGCAAATGAGATAAACTATCTGAGGACATTAATATTTTTCAGATTTTTAAGTTTTTCAAGAAGTCTTCGCAGACCACTGTTAGGACTCCACCGTGCCGCAATGGGACACGTGAATCATGAGTTTGTCATCCCTGATTTATAGTAAGATATTGAAAATTAAATAACTTCATATGAAAGTTTTCAAATATTAAATGGAAAAGCGCGAGAGAACCCGTTGTCATTGTAGTAATGTTCTTGGCAAACATGTAAGAAGTTGCGATTAAAAACGTTCTAAAACCATCTTCTTATACTTAATTCGCATTACACAAAAGTATTTTAAATGATTTGTAAAGCGAACTGTGTATTAAATGCAGTAAAGTTCTTTAAAACATTAGAAATTTCAATATAAATTATTTCTGAAAACAGTACACTATATCAAAATCACATTATAGAAAAATATTTTACTCAATTGTGGAGAGAAATTATAATTAAATACTGTAAAGTTCCTAAAAACATAGAAATTTTCAACAGGTTTTATGTTTGAAATCATGGCCTTATATCAAAATTTATTATGAGTCCCAAATAGAAATATCTTGACGAAAAATGCGCCTGATAAAAGCTCCCGTGTTTCAGAAATAAGATAAATGTCTTACCTGTTTGTGATTACGGATAGCTATTAATGTTTAAATCGCAATATCTAAGTCTCCTATCAAGAAAAGAATCATGACTCTTTTACTGAGTCGCATACTGAACCAAACCTTGCTGATAGATTAGGAAAGGATATATAAACACCCAGAGGAATATCCCATCCATTTCATCTAATACATTCTCGATTGTATTTCATACACAAAAAGACTTTCAAAAAAATCATGCACTTTTTGTGATTGTTTGGATCAAAACAATCATGTATATAAGTTGTTTTTTTCTGTAGAAAATATGTAATATTTTTTTTCCATTCTTATGAGGACTGAGATAAATAAATAAAGTAATCATATTTAATCATTTCATCTTTATTTTCTATAAAGAAAGGAGTTTCTTCATTCACCATCTAAAATTATTGAGTAAAATTTCGTAAAATTATGATGAAGTTGTTTGTACCTTAAAATGGTTATAATGTAAATCAAGTCACTTTAAATGAATGAATTTTCTCTCTCTAATTTTTAATATATTTTATTGCATTTATATACTTATCGTTTCCGAATAAAGATTCAAAGGTATATATTTTTTATTTATTTTTAACAAAACATTTTTTTTGTGTGTGTACAAGAAATGAATGCTTGCTCTTGGTAAGTATGTTTTGAGTTACATATCTACATTATTGGAACGATTTGAAAGGTCTGTAAATATGGTCCATTAGCTTTTGTTTCGGGAAGAGTTTAAAGAATTTTTATTCAATGTAGACAATATTTTCCGTATTAAGAACCTACTCAACAAAACAAAGGTTATTTTTACTAAGACTCAGAAAAATTTCTAAATTTTATAATATTTATCGACGAAACAAATAATACATTTGTTATAATTCATAAAAAAATGTAAGAATTTAATTTAATTTTCAATTTCTATCTTCTATGTCACTTGTTTATTTTTTTCCAAAATTAATAGAACTACTAGTTTTAGTTACCTTTTAACATTTCTAAACATTCATGATTTTTTTTTAAAAAGCAAATTTAACTAAGCCAAAAATTTAACCTAAAAAGTTTTGCCAATTTATTTAAAAACCACCAAAAAAAACCCTTTTTACCTATCTATTTAGAATAACTGGTACAAAACAAAATCTTTTTTCAGAAGAATATTCATATTAAGGTTTATTTTGAACTCTAGATTCCTGTAAAAAGAGCCACGAACATCAGAAGAAATTTTCAAATGCTCACACACACACACACACACACACACACACACACACACACACACAATGCTTCACACACACACACACACACACACACACACATGCACTCAGTTAATATAATTTTTCACTCTTTTTTTCTACAAGATAACATAATTTTTCTCTGTTTTCAATCACATTACTTAAAAAAAATATGCATTATTATTATTATCTACTGATAAAAGAGGGTGTTTCAAAAAGTACCAGTTTTTGAAGGAAGATGGCGATGTTAAGGCTAGCTGGGATTATCACTGTGTGCTACCATCTGGTAAGTGCACTAAAATAGATTTGATAGATTAGATCAAATCAAATCAATAGTTGCTTCTGGTAAATCTGTTCCAAAGAGAGTAAAGACGACCTCATCGGCCACAAAATTATGGCTCCGATTTTTTTTGTGACGCGAAGAGCGCCATATTCATGGACTTCTAGAAAAAAGGGAAAAAATAATTAACGTATAATATTACAGTTAGTTATCCCAATTCCATCCCTAGCACTGATACGTTTTGAACCACCCTGTACATAAACCCTGTAATTCACCTTTCTATTTTATCATCTTATTTACCCGGAAACATAAGATTTAAACAAATGATGAAACCTTTGATATTCTTAAAAAAATGAAGCGATCTCAAAAATTGTAATTCTCAAGCGTCGCTCAAGATTTTCAACAAAACAAGAATTGTTGCGTAATAAATATGTATTAAGTATACAAAGAAAGATCTTAGTTTATTCCAATGATTTCATACATGAAGAACAACGTAAAATAAGCATTGAAAATTCTCCGTTAAAATTCTATTTTTTCTTGTAAGGCTCGAAAAGAGAATCCCTCTGATAATGAATGATTAAAGAATATATTATCTATTTGTTGAGGTTAAAAACAAAAAGAGTCTCCTTTTATTTCGAGTCGGAAGTAACTTTATAATAAGGAGAAGTTATAATTTTTTTCCTCAAGGAAATCAAGCTCAGCTTGGCTTATCATCTTCTTGGTTAGGGAAAACTACCAACAAATCCATTCGTCTAAAGTTTCAAAAATGGTTGCATGATGGCCAAAAGCTCACAACTCTCATCTTTATCACAAAAGTAATCAATGATAATTTTTCTCTCCATTTTTACATCTGATATCTTAAAGCATATGTTAAATAAACAACAAGGTAAGTCTTAAGGATATGCTGAATTATTTTGAAATAGATTTGTCAAACATTCCATTTCTAATATCTCTTTTTTCAGCTTAACAAATATTTTTAATTTTACTTAATGTTCTTAAAAAATTAAGAATTATTTACAATCTTACATCGGGATATATTTCTAAGATTTCTTCTTAATATAAAAGAGGACATAAATGGAAACTGCTTTGATCTATTTTCTTTTTCTATTTCTGTTACTTGTAATTCTCTAATGCTTCTGTTGTCTTATAAATCATAACACACATATTATAAATTTTTAAGTTATTTGTTATTTAGTTTATATTGACATAATTTATATAAGAAAAATCTATGTCTAATTTTCTTGGTACATTTGGTTGTCATAAAAAGTCTATTACAGTAGCATTTCTGATTTATATTTGACTGTCGAAATATTGGAACCGTCTTCTAATGAAATCATATCATTATATTCCATGATAAGTACATGCTATTATATTCATACTATTAATTCTTAAAATTACCTAGCTATATAAAACTATTAATGTCATGAGGCTACAATATTGATATAATTTCGCTTGTGGTAAACTACAATTTTTTGATGGTTTAAAAAGAAAAACGAAACAAAATCTACACAGAATTTTTTTAAAAAATATACTATCGTGTGAATCGTTTATTCGAGGCGTGTTTGGTTCAAAGGTTTTAAGCATGTGTGGAGAGTCTTAACTGTCTTAAGATATCTTATGCTTTTTTAATAATAAATAAAACTAAATAAAATAAACCAATAAAATTAACGCAAATCAAAATGCTGTAAAAATAGATTCAGCAGAATGCAAAATTTACATTTTAACAAAATTATCAACAATCAATCTGTTTTTCTTTTTTGTGCAATATTATATTATATCTGTTTTAAACTTTTTAATTTTCTTAAATTCAGCTATTACTGACATAATTAATAAAAAACAAAGAGTATAAAATTATTCGATTTTCAATAAGGGTTTCGGCATTTTTGAGACAACTTATACCACTAATGTTCAAATGTATTATTTTTTATTTTTTTTTTTGAAAATAATAATTTCTGAAGGATAACAGGCTCCACCATTTGGATATTTCTTCGATTTAATATCTAAAAGCAGACCTAAAAGATAATTAAATCAGCTTTTTTAAGAAACTTTCTGGACGTATTTGGTTTCTAGAACTGATATATCTTGTCTAATCACATGTTTGTTATGTGATCTGAGCTATTAAACGCGTCTGTCAAGCATTATGTTAATCCCCTGTCACTACCTTCTGGCTTCAATATGAAAAAAAAGGTCAATGTCCTTATTTTTCCAATTTTTTCTTCGAAGGAGAAATTTCCACTCTAATACCCAGTATTAGATACTTATAAAAAATGGATTATGGAAAATATAAATAAAAGCTCTTACTTATAATACCTATAAATATGTATGTAGTGGTTACAGACATCTAAGCCCGTAAAACAAACAATAAATAATAAATGATCTAGTGACAAGTAGTATACTTATATGAGTAAATAAAATATTGAGACAAGAAAGAAAACTGTTGTCACGCGCATGAAATGGCTGGTAAGTGATTGCTGTAGAGTTTCTTCATCGTGATCGAATTGGAGAAGTAATTACGTTACTTTCTTTATCATGATGATGGAAAATTGTAACAAAAATGGAAATTTGTTAGAAGGATCATCAGTAAAATTGTCTCGTAGAATACTAACATTCAAAAGTCGAAAAACTCTCGTATACAGTGATAATAATGATAATAATAATCAATGAAGACAATCAACTATATCGCTGAAGTATCAAATATCGTAATCAGTGATATGACAAAATTCAATATATATAAGTTACAAAGAATTTATAAAAATGGAGAATCTTTTGAGCACTATTCTACTAACAGTTTTAATTCACAACCAAAAAGGAATCAATAGCTAAGATTTAGCGACCTCAAACGAAATAAATTGAATAATATAAATAAAATGAAATGAAAAAAAAAGAAAGAAATCCGTAAATCTATAAGTAAAAAAGACCCACTGAAAATAAGCATTTAATATATTAAACATAACAAATACAGAATGTTTTAATATTTTTTAATGGCGTTGTTTCTGATGAAAATTTGCCATCGATAATGAGAGAATGCCAAGATTCTGGGTTTTTTTTTTATGGAAGATGTATAAAAGAAACTTATTAAGTCACACGCCCGGACAGTATTCTTGAATTATAAAATTTCATAATAAAAATCTCTCACAACCATAGCACGTCGTTTTCAAGTGTTAAGCAGCATATTTTAAATAAACGGCCCTTTAACTTTTCAAATGTCTATTCGTATTATTAATGTGTTATCATGAAACGTGAAAATTTTCTCAATTAGTTTTTAACCCGTATAAAACATATATTTGTTATTGCCCTCATCATCAAAAAAAGCTGCACTAAAAAGAAGCAGCATACGCAAATGTAAATTATTAATATATTTCATTTATGTTAGATATGCAAGTAATTAAAGTGTCAGGCGCGTCACTAATGATATGAACAAACACTTGAATTAGCGAGCCATTAAGAACCCTTTAAAAGGTTCTCCTATAGCTCTTTTTTTTTTTTATCAAACAAGTGTATTTGGGTTTGATTTATCCCTTTGTTGTTTAGAAGACCTTTGAGAAGAAAGCGATAGCCATTTGAATTGATGGACGTCTTTCACATCGTTGGACTGCATGAGAATGGAGAATCATTCCGTTGGACTGTGCGGCATATCTGTCGGGCAGATATATATTGCATTTTCACGCTGTTGATGGAAACGGGTGCAAAGAAATTATCGCTCATGACAAGTAGGCTGAAGGAGAGCTACACGGAGTTCACGTAGGAAATATAGAATAATCGATCAACTAGCTCTAAGCACACCAACTGCTACGCTCCGGGCATTATTAATTTATCATTGATGTCCTCTCTGCATTATCCTGTAAGTGCAGTACCATTAACATTCGGCTGCCTGTTTCTAGATTGCTTGCATGGAGTCCGTAACGAAGATTAACCATGCCACCTTACAAACGTTGCCAGACTGCAATGATGCCACGAAAGAGCAACATGGTGCTGTGCAAAATGGCAACGGGTCATCTTTAATGATGAATCTAGCTTTTGACTTGGTGAAGATGATAACCGCATTCGTGTGTGGAGGTAACGCGGTTCGTACTACGATGGCCGGGTTATTTTTTATTCGACATACTTCCAGAAAGTCGGAAGTAATGGTATGTGATGAGTTTTTATACGATGCCCGATCACCGTTGCTCTTCATAAAAGCCACTTTGACAGCTTAAAGGTATTTCGGTAAGTATTTAGTGAACGCCCATCCCATTCCTCTATTTCAAAAAGATAACATTCGTGTTCATACTGCAGCCATCTTGAGAGTTTGCCTCGCGGCCATAGACACTATGACGCTGCCAACAGCATAGCCAGACCTGTTGACCACAGAAAGTTCAGGAAATGCTATAGGCCGTTCTGTTTAGATTACATCGCTACCTCAGAATTTTCAAGATCTACGTGCTAAAGTTTAATCTGCATGCGATGAGTTGAGTCAAGACTCCCCTAAAAGTATTTACGACTCCATACGGAAAGCATTAGAAAAAATTGGGGGCGAGTATTCTATTGAGAATTGTAATGATTTTGTATTTTAACTAATACATTTTTACATACCATCTCAGTTATTAATCATTTCTTATTCTTGGAATACTAACTTACTTTCAAATGCCATTTCTTAATCAGACTATTCCCGTTAGGTGGAATGTTTTTTTTTTGAGCGATGATTGTAGTATTAGGAAATTTTGGTTTATAGATCACCTTTTGATAAATCATTGAAATTCAGTAATATAGCGATAATCCCGTAGATATCAGGCCAAAAACCAATCAGATAATCGAAAGTGCCAGATTTCTGGAAAAGCACTAATGTTAAACACCTTTCAACAGATAAAGCTAAATAATGTATTGCAAATCTTAATACAGTATAAGTAAATAAATAATTAAGGACATGAAATAATCCAAATTACAAAAACTATCTGGTTTTGTATTGATAGTCCGCATTATTCCACAACATACCACATAAGTAGGTGACATAAAATAGTTTTGAACGATTTGTCAGCCTGTATAAAACCTCTGAATTACTTGCAGGACCAGAAAGGTGAAGCGTCGGAATCTAGAGGATGTACTGTACGTTGAATAAGTTAAGCCAAATCCTGCCTTCTTCTGAGCTCGATTTTTTTTGTTTTGTTTTAATATTCTAGAATATATATATATATATATATAGGGTCATCAGTTTTCTGAATGATGTTAAAACAGTTTACGACAAGATAAGCACTCAAAATGTTATTTTACAAAGAACGTTAGTATTAAACTTAATACCAAGAAAAATCTATGCATTTCTGAAAATTTTAGAATAGTTATTAATTATTGATATGTATATAATTTGTTTAATGGTTAATAATATAGTTAAAATCACGTGCAAATCTTTTTCAAAAAATTTAATTATATTATCCCTGAGTATGAGATTAAATTTTTCAAATTCTGTCATCCTACTCCTTTATAAAGTATTATTTTAGAAATATTATATTTGTTTAAAATATTTTACCCCCTGTTAAAGTGATTCAAACTACCCAAGTCTGGATCTACACTTCATAGAATAAAAATTAAAATTTTAAGACTCCGAACTTATTCCCATATTTTTAAAATATAGGAAACATATGTTTGCGTTCTTTTATTATTTTAAAGTTTGTAACTTTTAAGAAATATAAGATGGAAGTTATAATCTAATAGAGAGAAATAAAATCTATATTTTTATATAACACACACTTATTGATTTCATGCAATTTTTAATAATTGTGTTGACAAATGTTTTTTAAAAAAAGTTTGCTGTCAAATTATATGTGAAACTAGGATGATGCTTAGTTCATCCATCTTATAGAAAAGTCTAGAGAAACTTAAGATAACACAAAATACTGATTCATTTGCAGATATTTATAATTTTCCTTTTTTAAAGAATACCCGACAAGTAATCTATCATTCGTAATAATTTAAAAATTAAAGTATTCAATTTATGAAAATATAAGAAAGTACTTATTGTTCTCTCATTTTTTCTTCTTTCGTATCATGTCTAGGCAGGACTTCTCCAGCCTCCTTATGCTTCATTACAAGAAAATTAGAATTACACGCAAGTAAAAGAATTATATTATTAAAAATGATGATTTTTTTTAAACCGAATAAAACTGAAAATTTAAGAATTTGTGAAGTCCCTATAGTTAAAAGTTTCATTAAAATATTCCAAAGAAGCCCAAAAAAAATTTGTATTATGATTTTGATTTATTTATTTTTATTAATCTGTTTATTAACACCACACTCAGAAGCAACTCAAGGGTTGTGAGCTAAGGGGGGACCCTGTAATACTGAAATTCAATCAAGTGACGAGGATGACACCTGAGTCTACACTTCCCTCTCTAAACTTCCACACCTCTCCAGTAGGGGGTCTTGGAGTCCCAACGGATTTAACAAGCAGCAGTCCCACTATACGATGGGTCTTCAGAGGCATCACACTCTGATCCACGTCTCGACGGGAAAAAACGTCACCTGCGAGATCACGATCATAACCACTAGGCTACCGCGGTCACTGTTGAGTAATAATGAATAGTGATGTTTAAATTTTGAATTAATATTGTACAAAAGCAAAGTAACAATTATAGTCAATGGACCTTGTAACTTTTAATCACAATCAAGTGAAGAAAACCATTCCAGAGAGAGGACCTTACTGTCTTAACTTGCACACCACTGTCCATTAAGGCTCATATTATTACGCACAAAAGATTTTTAAGGAATCGGGACTTGAACACACGCCTTGAACATCACTAGACACGTGGCTCCTGAACATGACCACTAGGTCCTAAGATTCGGCAAAAATTTAAAAGAGGCAAGTATGAGAACAGTAAAGATTGCTCAATGAGTACTTCAAAAAAGTTTTTAAAACCTTTTGCTTTAATTAGCGTTATACTAGAACTGAAAACCGGCTTTTAACAACGACACTTATGATTTCTGAAACAATAGCACTATAAGTGGTACCCCACTCGCCTCAATTCCACATCCTGCCACTTGAGGACTTTTAAAAATCACTCTTAAGATACAACAGCTCCCATTATTTCATTCCATGGCTTTTGGGGGAATCAGACTCGAATCTGATATCCAACGGATACGAATTTTACACTAATTGATCATAGAATTTTTTGCAAAAAAATGTATAGTAGTAAATAAAAGAAGCGATGAATTATAAATACAAATATGTCTTTGAGCACATGCATTGAAATAGTGCAAATCAGACACCGAATTCGAACTGATTAGAAGGTAATCAAATCAGTGTGAATATGCAACAAAAATTCGAGCATGTGAAAATAATATACTTAAAAACATATATGCGCAGAGCCTTAGCTAAATGATATTTTATAGGCAGCGCAATTGGGAAATTAATGCATACCATATTTTGTTTTATTTTATTGATAAATGAGTAAATATTTTAATTAAGTACAATGGAGTAATTCACGAAACATAAATGTAGTGCCTTAGGTTATATATAATTAAATCTGTGTTTGTTCAAATTAAATGCGATACATTGAAACCAATAAAATTTGCATTCGTATTTCGCTACAGTAATTTTAAAATGTGAGATGAACGGTTTGAGGTACTTTTTATTAACAAAACTCGTTGCTAATTTTTTTTATTATATTAATTACTCTGAAATAAAAAAAAATATATAGTTAAAAATAACCCAGATCAATAGAATAATGAGTTAAAGTTTGTAAAGAGAAACAAATTACTAATCTATTAAAAATGGAACCTTAAAATTTAATAACAATCAATACTTGATTATGTTACTTTGGCAAACAGTAAACTAATATATCACTATAAGGATTGGTAATCCTGTTTGAATGATCGCATAAGAACAGGAGTTAAATTTCAAATATACTAACTAGATAGTAATAAATATAATTGCGTGAAATACTGGAAAACACTTCAATTTAAACCCTAAAGATATTCCTTTTCGCAGGAAAAAGTTTATATAACTTCATTTTTCATATGTATTATAACATCCAAAACTAGATATAGAAAGCTAATAATAATTTAGAATAATTTTGGTGCATGGTCACTCTTTAAAGTTTAAGGTACTCGAAATTCATAAATTGTTTTTTTACGCGTAGATTAAATTTTATAGATGGATAAAAAAGTTTAAAGTCAGAAAAAAAAAAGTTTAACCATTACGTGGTTGCTATAGTAATTTTTCGAAAATGCCGAACAATTTTCCAAAAACAAATTAAAAACTTTATATATTTATTTAAAAATGGATAATAAAATATCTGTAAACGGCGTATAATGGATTAAATTTTTTTTATAACAAACGAATATCTTGACGAATTAAATTGTTAAATTTATATAACACGTTTTATTAATCATCAAACGATGCTAAGTAAAAAATCATGTTGAAAAAAGGCAATTTTAATTTAAGAAATATATATTTGTTAAGCAGAAAAAAAAATTGAATCAGGTTATGCATATATTGGATAAAATTTATACAACACAAGTACTTTGATTATATTTCATGTATATTATTAGCTTCCTATTGTTTTACCTGTATAGAGAAAGAATCAATATCTCGCACGTTAAATCGTCAGAAAATCATAGAACATTGTGAAATATGCAATTAGCTCAATGAAGAAAGCGATCTGTAAATTAAAGATTCAAATTCGTATGGTCATGGGATTATTCGTACAGTTAATTAAAAGACGAAAGAATATCGCCTAGAGAATAACTACTAGCTCCTAAAATGCAATCACTCTAACATCATTGGCTAGCAATCTTTGCAAAGACAGGGCGATAGAAATAATTGCCGGTTGCGTGTGTTATGAGAACAAATATTGATATTGATTTGATGGAAATATTTCGATATATGAAATTGCGGCTTATTAGTATTAGATTTAATCAGCTAAATAGATAAGTTAAGCAATGGAAATATTAGATTTTTTTTGCTAATAGCTGAATAAAAAAAAACGCAATTTGTTTTTGTTTGTGCATTACACTTAACTGTAGCTCTTTTAATTTTTCCAAAACTATTGTAAAATATTCGTTAATAGGGATTAAATTAATTTTTGAATAAATTTTTATTTTAAAATGAACCATATTTATCTGAAAGAAGAAGAATTTTTTTTTCGTTACGATAATGCATGTTTAATGATCCAAAGTGATATCCAATGTCTTATTTTTTCAGGTACTTGGAAACATGTCTTAAAAATTTTATCAACTAATTTTGATTACGCAATTTATCTTTTGATTTTAAATTAAATATTTTAAATTAAAGATCTAATGTTACGAAAATGTTTTTAAAAATACTAAATAAATACAAAATTAGTCTACAATCAGTCATTTTTTTAAACATTCCTCAAATTATGCGTTTCAAAGGATAAATGATTCACATCTTTATGTTAAAGATATTTATTTGACTTTTATCTATGAGTCAGACAATAGGCACAAATTAATCATACAACTTTTATTTTTTCACACTCCATTCTTTAAAATTCTCTAGAAGTTCATCCTTCACTGATTAACTTTATGAAATTGTGATAACTGTTGATATACTAAGAATAGTGGTCTCCTATATTTACTCGCATAATAAGCATAGGACCACTGAATAACTGTTTCTAAGAAAAGAGTACCTCAGCTCTTAATTTTTAAAAACAAATTTCAATCACAAAATGGGATAATCATGAAAACTAAATGCTAAAGAAATTTTTAGTGATGTCTATGTGCAAGTTACGTAAAATATTATGTAAATTAATACTATAAATTATCATGAGAAAACTGAATTCTTCCTGTTTTAAAGATGAGTCCACTACAAGAATGCAAAATATAAATAAGTAAATAAAAAAATCGTTCTTTGTTAAACACATCAGTAAAGAAGTCAGGTAAAATATTTAAAAATATTAATGTACCTGTTGATAAATATGCATAACAACACGACTTTAGAGATTTGTAAGTCAAGTATGCTATTTTTGTAAAAGGTATTGTAAGGTTTTAATAATTATTAAGAAATTACTAAGACATCTAGATAAAAGTTATTCTGCATAATAGATCTTTATGTACATAATGTTGCTATTTACAGCTATTAATGCTGATTTGTTTGATTTCAGGAAGTCGTGGTTTGAAGTAATCCAGAGTATGGAGAACACAGATTTCAATCTCCTGAGTTTTACAATCTTCGAATGGGTAAGAAACGCTAGGAAAAATGTGTAATTCTGGAAAGTGACTATGTAGAGAAATCATAAGTAAGCAAAATTAAGTTCTTATTTGGATTATTTTTAGTAATTATTAAAAAATTATATTATCCCAGAATAATAATTAAAACTTTACGATACTGTAGATTGCTTCAATGTACGGCTTCCTGAAAACAAATAAAACAATATTAATAGTTGTAATTTACAACATTATGTATATAAGGATCAATTAATACGCAAAATAAATTACATCCGTGTATCCTGGTTATTTCTTAGGAATAATTAACTAGAAACTTGTAAGGCAGAACTAAAATCCCAATTCTTTAAAAGGAAATAGATGTTTTAATTCTTCTCCATTTTTAAAATGAATTCAAACACCCTTTGAGACCTTTTATAATAATTAAAAGTTGGGTAATCAGGGATCATATGTTAATTTTTTGTTGAAGTATCCAATGAAAATGACACAAATGTGTTCATATAAAAATTGAATCTAGTGCCAACACATTTCTTACTAAGACTTTAAAATTGATAGTTTAATTTAAAAGAAGAAATGAAGGACCTTAAGTTTTAATTTAAGTTATTTTGATTCTAAAAATTGTACTTGATTTATGTTCATAAGCAAAATGATGATTTTGAAACAAAAAAGTAAAAATAAGATTATGGTAACATTAATGTATTAGAGAATAAATTGAATATTAAGCCTTTACAATACTGAAATTCAGTTTTTGATGTGACATGTCACTCAGTAAGTCTCCGGTCTAAATAAGAAAAAGCAATTTTTTTTTAAAAATTCGACTTCATTCACTAACATACTCTCCTTCAAGAATCATACATTCATAACAACGCTCTTTTAAGTATTAGATGCCTTTTTTTGTAAAACGATTTGTCTTTGCTCTAAAAATAGGCCTCAGTTTTGGCAATCGCTTCTTCATTTGAGCCAAATTTCTTTCTCTGGAGCACTTTTTTAAGTCACAAAAAAAGGCAGTAGTCCCTGGGGGCCAGATCAGAAGAGTAAGGAGAGTGAGGAAGCACACAATTCGTAGTGTAATTCATTCAATTTAACCATCGTTTTCAACGGCTTGTGATATGGGATATTGCTTTGGTGAAACAGCATTTTTTTTCTTCTTTTCCACGTGAGTCGTTTTTTCTTGATTTCTACTCTAATTCTGTCTAATATTATCATGTAATATTTGCTATTGATAGTTTTACCTTTTTCAAGATAATAGATGAATAAAATACCATGAACATCCCAAAATATGGATGCCATACCTTGAAAGCTGAATTTTGAGCTTTTGGTTGCTTTGGACGACTTTCACCGATTGCGGTCCACTCGGCTGAAGATTTTTTAGGTTTAGATGTGTAATATTTGATCCATGTTTCATCCATTGTCACATACAATCGCAAGAAATCCTTTTTTATCTCTCTTATACAGTTCTAAATAGCGCTTTGAATTGTCGACAAGTTGTTGTTTTTGGTCCGGTGTGAGCAAACTCAGCACCCACTTCGAAAGATATTTATGCATACTCAAATTTTCATGTAAATTGTAAACACACTACTTTCTGATATCTTTAAGGTAACAGTCATCTCACACAACTTCACTTTACGGTCTTCAAAAACTATTTTATGGAATTTTTTTATTCTTTCCGGAACAATTGCCAATTTTGAACAACCAGAGATTTCAGCATCATTGGTGTTTGTACGACCGCGTTTGAATTCGGAATATACGAGTCAATAATGGTTTATTTACCTAACGCAAAATCTCCATAATGCTTATCAAGCCCCTGTTTGGCTTCATCGGTATTTTTACTCATCAAAAAGCAATGTTTCATCAACACACGTAATTCATATTTATCCATTGTTTTGAAAATTACAAAACGGAGGTCACTATATTACTGTAACCTGTAAACTAATCTTTAGAATGTCATGAAATTTTTACATGTATCGTTTGAAGGTTAGTACAATCCAGAAATCATATGGATCTGTCAACAGAGTTCCAATATATGTGTCAGACTGGACACTTATTAAGCTATGTGTTAATTTTGAAATTCTTACCTCAATTCTTTATGCTTAGAAATTATATCGATTCCACCACATAAAAATAAAATTACTTTTAAAAAAAGAGAGATGGCTTTCTCCATAAACTTTTCTAATCATGGCATCATAACAACAAATTTAAAATGTTAAGCAAATGCTTAACCAAATGTCATTTAATTCATTATTCGTCATTTTTAAATTAAGATTTAAGTAATGGAAAAATCTATTGACACTTTGAATTATTCGTCATTTAATTAAAAAAGAAACAATGAAAAAAATTTTTAGAAATTCGCTTAAGAGACAATCAAATTATAATTCTTCTAAAAGTGTTTTTAAGATTTATCTTCTCTTTTCAAAAATATTTTGCCACACGTTAGGATGCTATTTCGGAGATCTAAATGGAAAAAGAAGTTTTAAGTGATGATGGTTTTAAAATTAGATAAAAAATATAAGGCATATTCACGCAACTTTCACTGGAGCGCTATCATATTGGGGAAATCGTTAGTATTTTAAAATTGAAAATTTTTTCAAATAATTTAATCATTTTCTCAAATCAAAATTCATTTTAAATATTTATTTTGCAATCAATATTTAGTCAAAAATGCTTCAAGTGATGCTACATTTTAAATTTCATATCACATATGCTAATCATACATTTTGTATTGTAGAAAATGTATTAAGTATTTCTTTTTTTACAAATTTTTATTTAACTTAGTATGTTAATATGCATTCATGTGTGTATTTCCAGTTCATGCAAAATTAGTACTTGAATTTTAACCCACTTGTCACCCGATCGAACTGAAATTTTTCATACACGTGACAATATAATATTATAGTATGCCTAAGCACAGGAGGGAGGTTGAAGCGTGCTGCCAGGGCCTTGCACTTAACAATGTCCAATCGAGTTGACATTTTGCACAAAGGTATAGCTCGCGTAATTGTTTTTTTTTTTTTTTCAGTCTGAACTTTCTAGACTAATAAGAATTTAATAATTATAAGTGAAAAAGAATTTTAAAATCAAGCTTTCATTTAAAGATAGACTAAAAGGTATAAAAATAATTTTTTTCATGTAAATCAATGCATAATATATAAAAGCTTGAACCGTTAATACTTCCTTCGGTCTCACATATAAGTAGCTATAGTTCTTATTTTATCAGTAATTACCTAGGTATCTTAGTTAAGTGTCTCAAGTTCATATAAATTATATATTATTTTACGTATTTTTGTACCGTTTAATCTATATTTATATAGAAGCTTGATTAATTTTTTAAAAATTATATTTATTTAATTATATTCAATATGCGCGAAAATATTATCAGACTAATTTTATATGTCTTTTTAAATCAAGATTAAACGAGATAACGCAATGGAAATAGAGTAAATGTTTCATTCGTGCAATCAGAAAGTAAATTTTAGTTTATATAAATTAAACTATCATCTTTTTCTTTTAAATGTAATTCATTTTGTATAAAAATATGTGAATTTCTTTAATACTTAAAGATTTGAACACCTAACCAAACAGGAAACTAATGATAAAGCATTCTGATACATTAGCATAAACGAATTAATCTTCGTTCTTCTGAAAGATGATATATTCTCAAAGAGAGAATATTCTGCTCTAAATCGAATTCTAACGAACGTTATGATGCTATCACGATATTTTAAAGGGTTTAAAATGTTCATGTGTATAGTCACCTTGATGATGCTATGCAAATCACTTAAAATGTTAAGTAACAAATAACCAATCAAACAACATTCAAATTGATTTCAATCATTCTTAAGTGAATAAATTAATGTTTGATTATTATTGAATATGAATAAATGTCACTCCAGAGCTACGCAACAGCTATTAGTAAAGTACGAAACTTCAATGAAAAGTAATGAATGCCTCCATGGCTATATATATATATATATATATATATATATATATATATATATATATATTATCTGTTGCAAAATATTCAAAACTTTTGTTTTACCTGAAATATACGCTTATTGTTTATATAATGCGCTAGTTTCCTTTGTTTTCAGGGATTGCTGGTATGCTGAGAACAGAGGAAAATAGCGACTCGCATGGAGATCTGGTTGCAGCAGCGAGATGTCACTTCACTTGACTTTGCACCTTGAGACTTTCACTTCTTTTCTAAGATAATAATGCAATTTGATGGACACCTTTTGCTTTGACAACAAGGTGACAATTGCCATTAAATTTTGGTATTGACAATCATCACTCGAATTCTTCACTCACCGGTGCACTCTCTTATTAGCGCGGTGGTGGCCCAAGTACATGGAAAGAAATGGGAACATCAAAAAGTGAATAATGCATTGCATAAACGATACATATAGCTTTTAGATGCAACAAGACTTACGAAAATTGGGTGACAAACAAAACATTTATGACTAAGGAGGCATCACTTTTCAATCAAGACTTGTATCTTAGAACTTGGTCAAATGAGGAGGACGACATCTGAGCTGTTGCTTCATTTTCTTATTTCCCCATTCATTTAATGCTTTTTATGTCAAGTTTCACTTGTAAGACCCCTGCATCGTTCTTAGAGTTTAAGCCATCGAGACGTAATAATTGATCTGTAAAAAATAGGCAGTTAAGAAAAACTAACAAGGTTTATTTTAATATTTAGAATGATCAAAAATATTTTTTGTCCTTCGGATGTGGAGCGGTTACTAAATCTTGTCTCTAACCAAATATTGTAATTGAGAATTCTACTTATCTCACTAACAACGTCAAAAGTAGATCCGAATCAGGAATGAACACTTGAAGTTATTGAATGAAGAAATCAGGAAGGAGCCGGATGAGAGTTAAGAATCCGCTCCTAGAAGATAATCTTCATCTTCTAGCACTAGTAATGTGTACTCATCAAATTCGTTAGTTCGTTTTATAGCTAATCATTCCAATATATTCTATTTCTTTATTTGAGAATTTTCAATTCTCTACACTTCTTTTATAAAAGAGCTAATTTACATAAGTCACGGCTCTTTCACAAAGTGAGTTCTCAATTCAAATAAAGTAATAAAGCAGTCCAAAAGGCTAGTGGTGGGGGAAACACGTGAGAACCGTTACACTCTAAGCGACCAATAGCTTCAATAATTTCACACAATGGACTTTGGTGGTATCGGGATTCGAAACTATGGCTCAACTCGTATACATTTGTCCATTAAGTTCGCGAACCTACTCTAACTCCCACAAGAAATTAATTAATGGCACTAGCTCTTACTAGAATTCAATATAAAACAAGCAAATCATATTTTCCCTTTGAACGAACTCTGAATTCTTCAATACTTCCACTGGTAGTTAAGAATTTATTTCAATGTTTAAATGGAGAAGAAAGTATTACTAATAAGCCATTCATTTAATGGTGTAATAAAATAAAAGGATGAAAAGTTTATCAAATATCCTTTCAAAATATGATTTTTTATTTCCAAGTATAAAAATAATGTAATAATTTAATTCAAAATCATAAGCGAAGTGCTTACATTGAAATACAAGAAACATTTTTGCCTTAATTTATTGTCAAAAATTAATTTGATAGTATTTTTAAGAATTAAAATAAAGTAAAGTAGAAGCATGGATTTTCTTCATTAGAGCATTTCTAAATCTTTGTTCACATTCAAATCTAATTGTATTAATATCAGACCAACAGTTACGATTTAAATTGCAAGAAAATGCTCGTATATTACTTACTTCTATGGTCTTTGTTCAAAAATAACATACTAGGTTAAAGTATGCTTATATTCAAATAAATATCGTTAAAACCCTGTCTGAATAATTTAATTATTTTGAGACTGTTGTATGCGCTTTGATTCATTTTAAACTTTCTAACTCGTAATCCGAAAATAACAATACAAATAAAACATTTTATAAATTAGCATAAGTAATAGGATTATATATCTTCTAAAGGAAATCTTCTAAAACGATTTCTAACGTACTTCATGATGTTATCCCAATAATGTAAATGATGACAGAAGATAAGGGGATGACGTGAAAATTAAGTAAACTATTAATCTGACAATAAGTACAAA
The DNA here is from genome assembly GCA_019974015.1 of Nephila pilipes. Taxonomy (NCBI): domain Eukaryota; kingdom Metazoa; phylum Arthropoda; class Arachnida; order Araneae; family Nephilidae; genus Nephila; species Nephila pilipes. Next base: position 570,479 of record BMAW01040021.1, read on the forward strand.
AACCTCCATTAAATTTCTAATCAACCATTCACAAGCAGATTACTTTATTCAAAAGAAAGAGGGGGGAGGGAAAGATTTAAAGTTTTTGACGCCTAACCAGAAACAAAACCAATAATGTGGGAGTTTTATAAATTAGCATAAGACAATAGGATCCCAATTCTTCTAAAAGAAAGAATTTTATAAAACGAATTCTAACGCACGTCGTGATGCTATCACAAAGATCTAAATGGTGAAGGGGAGGTTCCCGTGTTAACCGTGCCATTTCCCATGCATTCGATCAAACGGAGCTGCGAAGTTGTAGTGAAAGTTTCTGTGGGGCGCTGCCGGCGTTTTTGGAAGATCGTAGGGTATGGCTGATTGAGGATTTCGCTCTTTGCTTAAAGACCATGTGGCCTACGTTACTCTTCCTTCTCCAAGGTAGGTGCGCTTTTTCCTATTTACGGGGTTACTCCTAGAAATGCGCTTTCGGAGTTCTTTGTCAGTTAAAGACATAGAAAAGAAAAAGTACACTTCTCCAATAGGATAAGAACTAAAGTGATCGGAAATAATTTTATCGATTGTTAAACTTTTGTGGAGGGGAAAGAATATTATTCGTTTTTCGGAGAAATGCGATTTTCAGGGATAAAAATGGGAGGAATGCTTAAAGGGGATTTTAAATTACTTAAAAAAGTTTTTTTTTTGTATTTTAGAAAAAAAAAAAGAATGTCTAATATATTCATAATTTGTAGAAAATATTTTCTTTTACTTAAGGACTGAAACTAAAATGAGATATTTCTGAAAAAAGTTAGAATTTACGTATCACAAAATGTAATGAGGAATGTTAAGGATAATTCTTTTAAATAAAATTAATTTTGGGTTAATGAGTGATGAAAATTAGTTAATTAATTGAATTAAAATTATGCACAAATACTTTAAAACTAAATATGAACTAACTTCGGGAAAAAAAAACTAAATAGAAATATCGTGTTTAATTATATGGTTGAAAATTATCGCTCTAATTTTTACACGTCAGAAAAATTTATTTAAACTTCTTTATGACAGAAAAAAATATATATTTAGATATTGAATAGGTCAGAATACAAAATATGAAAATATAATATATACAAGAAGAAGAATCAATTTTTATAACTTTGGACACAATTCATTTGAACCAAATATTAGTTTAATTAAAAGTTTAAAAAATCGCTATATGATTCAACACCATTAGACAAAATAAGATATAATTAAAGAAAACACAGAATAATCTAATTTTTTAAATGCATTCAAAATCAAAAGTAATTCTTTCAATCTATAACATAACATAAAAAGCAGTATTTTTGCACTCGAAAAGAGAGCTGAATATTCTGTGAGAAAATAAAAACTATTAGAGAATATTCATATTCGTTAGAACTCAAATTAAATATAAAACTAAATTAATTGATATATTTAAAATTTAATACTAATATCAAAAAAGCTTTAATTACCAAAATTAATTAATTAACTTAACTAAAAAGATTTACGAAAGTCATTAAGAGACTGTTTCATAAAAGATACTCTTTTTACATTTGAATTCGTTCGCAAAAAAGATACTGTTCTGCCTTTTCTTTTTATGCCAAAAAAATTCCATTAAAATGAATTTTTCTGAATTTTCTTAATGATAATTAATATTAACGATCTTTCTGTTTCTAAAATTCTTCTATTCTATTAGAGCTCAGGAAATTTTATGTCTTTAGTCAAATTTTTTGAGGAAAAATTTTAAATAGCATACTTATTAAAAATTATTTTATTTTATCATCATTATTGAAAATGTGAAAAATTAAGATAATCTTAAACCTTTTCAAGGTAGTCCTATATTGAAAAGCTTACAAAATATTTATTGATACATTAAGAACAAATCTTGCATAAATAAGAAAAGAGTTTTGCATTTTGATAAACGCATAAAAATACTCATTTCAGAAACTCAAAATGACTCATTTCAGATTATTTAAAAAATGCCTATTGACTGAAAATTTATGTGTTACAAATATTAAATTTTTATTTTTCTGATAAAACACAAACTTTACGCAAACAAAAAAAAATCCAACTTTTCTTTTGATTCTATTCGTTGAAACTATTATTATTATTATAACTATTATTATTTATTTATATATTTTTGAGGAAATAGAAAAAAAGAAATATGTTTCCTTAAAATGGTGTTGATAATATCAAACTTAAAATTATCCTATGTCTCTAGAATTCAATTTTTAATTACTTTATCGGTAATTCCATAAGAAGATTTGAAAATTAGCTACTAATCAAATGAATTTATAAATTATTTTATCGCAAATTTTTATAAAGTAATTTTTTCATGCACTTGTAAATTTTGAGAACTGCTTTCGCTCTCTCTCTCTCTTTATATATATATATATATATATATATATATATATATATATATATATAAAAAGACGAACATATTGCTGACAAAACCTAATTATATCCTATTCAAAATTTTGCGCTATTTTGTTCCATTGCAATAATTTGCCTTTATTACAAGAGTCTTTTGAATGAAAACTATACGTTACTTACTATTATTTTATTTTTTAAATGCTTTATAAAATATTTGAATAATTGGTTATTATACGTAATATCATATAAAAATTATTCCAAATTGTGTTAAACTAACTCGCCCAAATTTTTTAAGCATTAAAAGCAGTATGTGTGAACTTTTGTATTATTTTCAAATATATATAAAAATAATTTGAGTCAAATTAAAATTTTCCTTTTCGCAAATAAATATATTTATCATCTTGATAATGAATTTAATAAAATTTTAATATCTTATAAATTTTTCAATAAATGTTTTCAATATTTATCGATATGAGTTTAATATTACTTATTTTCACAGCATTTTGTTTTAAAATGTTTTTGAAAACGGAAAAAATGAGGTGAAATTGGATGAAAAGCAATCGCATAAAAATATTCTTACAAACTTTTCAATTACTCATTTACAAAGATTTATTCCTTCGCTTAGGGACTGTTCAAGAAAGAATAAAAAAAAAAAGAATTTTATTATTATTATGACTGTAGAAAAGAGTTTGAAGAATTCTTTTTCGTTGAAAATATTTCATCTAGAAGCGCAAAAAAAAAGCGAAGGGCAGCAATGAAAAATGCGAAAGTTACAAGGAACAAAAGTTTTTATAAAGCAATTAATAAAACCTATGATCCTAATACTCTTTCTCTCTCTTAAAAAAGGACTTTCTTTTATTTCTCCATCAATTTCTTTTAATAACTTCTATAGCCATTGCATAACATGAAATATTTTAATTTTAATTTTATTTATTTTAAAACCATACCGTCTGCATTCCCTAAACAAAAAATGGGACAACGCTAATAAAGCATATATATATATATATATACATACATATATATGTATATATACATAAACGCAAAATCAAAAGAAAAAAATCCTTTTGTGAAAGTTTAAGAATCCTATTTCATTTTCAAGATTTTTTTTCCTTCCAAATTCATTGAAAGAATTTGTTCTTTTTGCAATCATTTCAATTTTTTGAACTCTTTAATTTTAAACTCTTGAAGAAGGTTCAGTGTATATCCACTAAAAAAAATCTATTCGTTAATGTTTAAATTAAAGACCGCATACGAAATTTTCTTCTTAAAAAAAATTCTCGCCATACTTGGAAGAAAGCCAAGAAATCTTCATTATTACATGGTCACGAAAGCACGCTTCATGATAATACCTTGCTAGTTATCTTCTCTTAACATACTCTTCTATATACGCATCTGAATTACCATAAAACAACTTTTTTTCGTACAAAATATGCATAGAAGTCTATCTATACCAGAGGCTCTTTACTAGAACTCCATGGAAAATTTTCAGGAGGTCCGTGAACTTGGATGAGAAAATCAACTCATTATCTTTTTATTCAATGATAACTATTGAAAAATACTAAACTTTCTTATTTTAAAAATATATACAATAAATTATAGATGTATTAGAGGTATTAAGTATAGAAATAATGGAATTTTTCATCACGCTTTAATTTTTACATACCTAAACAATCACTGCGCTCATCTGCATAAGGATATTACTGCAGTTAATAAATCTGTTTCTAGATCCCAATCTAGGTTTGTGTTGACAATAATGATAATCATTTAACACTATCTGGTACACCATATTTTAATGTTCAAATTCAAAACTTATTCAAATGTATCTTTAATAAATGCATCTAATACGTTCAATTTTCTTTTTATAAGAAATGTATTTCGATGTAATATTACTATTTAAAGCAAGAAGACATTCATAATCATTGTAAGGTGTGTGTCTTTTTCTATATTTACTGTATTCAAGTACAATTAAATTTCTTTGTAAGTTTATTTTATGCATTTAACTATATTATTCAGAAAAGGAATCCATAGAAAAGAAGCAATTAAGAACTTTCGATTTGAACTGAATGATTAACTAATATTATGTTAATGACACAAGATGGGATAAGAATTTTAGATAAGAGCTGTTGATAATTTTAGATTAATTTCAAATGAAATAATTACCTTTTTGATTTATTCGTTTGACAAATGCTAGTTTGAGATATAAATTTTCATTATTATCAATAATTTTGAAATTAAATAGTTTTATTTAGATTATACATAAGCAATATAGAAAGTTTTTTTTTTGTTCCTATTTATAATTTGTTTAATAACAGAAATTCAAGAAAAGCATTAAAATAAGTGCTTTCATCAATATTAAGACGAATGTATAAAACGCTTAGCGTAAATTTTGAATTGCTTTCTATAATGATTTGATAAGATGGGGAATCGGAATAAAAAGTAATAAAATTTTAAGATAATTGTCCAGGTGCAACCAGCATACAAAATTAAGAGAAGTCTCTGTATCTTTTGTTTGTTACATTTTAAGCAACAATTATTTTACTATTTTGTGTATCCGATCAAGAATTTGTGTCAAAATAAAGCCAAAACTATTTTTAAAATTGAAGTAATATTCATTTTTCGAGAATATAAATTTTCTTGTTCACTATATCTTTGCTACTCTATCACCTATTTCATTTAAACACATTTATTTCCATCATTTTAACTACAAAAATATCAAAAAATAATTTGAATATAACTAATATAATCTCATTCGCATCTTCTGATGAAAAAACTCAAATAAGCTGCTTTTGAAATTTTAAATTCCATTTTGTTTCTTTAATCTTTTATAGTTTTTAATTCTATTTATAATTTTAGAGCAAAATTTAGAAATGATGAGCATGTTCGCAATAATTAAAAATAACATAAAGGAATACATAGTTTCGAATTGTTAATGATCTGTATAGTTTACAAAAAAATTAAGCGAATGAACAAAAAATGTTACTTTTTAAAACTAGTTATAAATGTTTGGAAAAAAGTTTTAGAAATTTAGACTTTAAAGACTTCCATTTGAAAAACTTTTTTTTTAAATCTACAACACCTCAATATTGAACACATTTGCATATTTAAATGTGTTTTAAGAGTTTAAAGGATCTTAAAGAACCATTAGATTTTATATATGGTTTGTTTTAATGTAACTTAAATGCATTTATAATTTTAAATTTGGACAATATTTATAATTAAACAAATTAAGAGCTTTCGGGATTGTTTATTAACTTCGCAATGAGAAGTAACATGAGGGCTATTGGAGATGGATCTCGTAATTTTGAACGTCGGTCTAGTGACGAGGGTGTCACATGAGCAAGAACCTTCTTCATCACACTTACACGCCATAGCATTGAAACTTCGATCAGATGTAACATGATTCAACCCCGTTACACGACGGGTCTTAAGTGACATCAGAACTCGAATCCACGACTATACGAAATCAAAGAGCGGCCGAGAGAATGCGACCATAACCACTAGACTACCTCGGCCACGACAACCGCTGTTATTTGTACACAATTAATGAATTAATTTTGATTTAATGAATTACTTTATTTTTTTAAGAAGTTCTCGTTTGTGAAATTTGTTCACAAAAAGGTTTTTATAAATATTCATTTCATTACGATTGCAAAAATTGTTTGAGTGAAAGAAGATAAATAATTTCAGCTTAAATTAATAATAATTTATTTTTATAGGGTATATATAGGTTTTATATATATTGTTTTTAACCTGCTACATAGAATATTTGTGAGTTGAAATTATTGTTCTAGTGGTTTTTAATGAAACTTAATTTTTTTATGATTATAAAAGAGAGAGAGAAAAAAATATTGGTCCAAAATTGAGCTTATTTACTATTAATTTTTAATTGCTGTCTTCGAGTATTTAGAGGTATTAAGCCATAAACCCAAGACACGAAGTTAACAATGTCGGCCACAAGCTCCGGACTATGACCACTAGGCTACAGTGGTTAAGCAAATTGGGATTAATACATTATAGTGAAATTAAAAAATTAAATATAGATGTATTTATCTTGATTTCAAACAACATACTCAGAGAATCTAAAAATGTGGTCAATATAACTCCTCAGAATAATTTATATTGATTTTAGAGAATTTAAAATTATATTAAACACTAATAATTGTTATCACTAATAATCTATTATTAACACATTTAACTAATAATCTAAGACATTAAATATACATTAAATCAAATTTATTACTTTAATATATTATTTAAAATTCTTTTATCATATTCCTAAGTTAAAAGAGAAAATTAAGATTAAATTAGGCATTTCGGTTATTTTATATGTAATAAAAGAGACTACGTTTTTGAGTTGATAATAAAAAGTTTGTAATTAATCTTCTGTAGATTTTTTTCGTATTCTTGAAGACAAATTTTATTTTATTTTAAATGTAAACAATTTCATTTCTCCAAGCACATAATTTTACTTTATTAAAAATGTGGGTTGCAATACGATGATATTTTATATTAAAAATTCATATGTCCTCCAAACACAATTGAACTTTAAAATCCTTTTTTTTTTATTTCTGCCGTTTTTATACATAGATTGTAAAATATCAGAATTCACGAAAGCGCGTTGGCTAATTCTTTTAAAATTTATTATCTTGTATGCTTCAGTACATACTATCAAATATTCTTAGAATTTTTGAAGAAAATATATTGTTCTGAAATCATATCTTTTAATTTATAATATAAAGTGCATTTCACTTCATTCAAAAAGGATTTAAACTAAGAAGAAAAAAACTAATAAGATTTAGTAGAAATTGTTAGAGATACAAATTTTTGAAATAAAATGTCTTTTTAAGTTTTATAACACTTAAATTTTTCCTGTATAAAGAATATCTTACCATTTAGACAGAAGAGATAGAATAAAAAATCTGAATTTCTCTTTATAGTTGCACGTACAACAATACTTATTCATATATAGTTGTTTATTTGAATTTCTTTTCTTGAAAACTGTTTTCTTTTTTAAATTCAAACAGCATTTGAGAAAATATTTTTATCTTCAAAACAAATGCATTTATTCGCTCAAAATAGCTTTCAAATATATGCTGTTGGTTCTCAGTTGTTGAATTTGAATTATTTTGTCTGGCAGCTGTGGCCTTGGTAGTTTGGTTTGTAAGGTGATGGAATCCTAATCGAAGGGTAGTGAGTTCGAGTCTCCTCCTTCCATAGTCCTATCGTAAAGTTGAGCTGTTATTCACGCTAAATCTGTCCTCCCACTGTCATGGTGGAGAACTAGAGCATAGCTGTTGTCTTGGACATTTGACCATGGATCACTGCCAGCAGATTTTTGTCTCTTAAGACTTTGCCTTTGTGAGCCCAGTGTATTTTTTTAATCCAAATTTAAAAGCCGATTTTTCTTCTCATTAACTCAAACTAGGATTCAAAATTCTCAAGTGGAATAGTGCAAAAGTTTGACTTAAGCTCAGGTGCGTTAAACGTCTTCATCTGACAACGGTTCAAAATTAAGAGCACCGATAGCTCTTTGTTTTTCTGTAGTAAACAATTATAAATTGTTCACTAATTTTACTTTATTATACAATAAAAAAATTTAAAAAAAACAATCAAATTATCTCCAGGTACATCAATTTTTTTATTTATACGTGATTATATATCACACAATTCAAACTTGATAAACATGAAGTTTATTCGAATATGAGACTTAAAAAAAAAGAAATGAGTAGTGTTTCGAGCCTAAAGTTAAAAATTGTTCAAAATATTCTAAACCATAAAAGCTATCTGTGAATAAATTTTATTTGATTAATGTCAGTTGTTATTTTTGTGTATAATTCAATTTACAGAAATCGAGAATTATTGTGAGAAAATATGAATTATTCTATTATAGAAAGTTGTGAATGACTCCTTAAAATACGTTAGATTACTAAAAAGGAAAATAATTCGCTACCTTACTTAAAAATACTTTATTTTCAAAAGATAATTTTAAAAGAGTATAGCGATGTATGTGTAAAACATTTCTTGAGATACATTCAGTTTTGATTAAAATTCATGGGATAGTGAATGAACTTAAAGAAGTTATTTATTATTTTCTTTTCCCAAATTTTATACTGCAATTCATATCACAAACAAAGATTTATAAAGCTAAAAAAAGCTGTTTAAGATCTGTACATAACAGCATCTCTTTCAGTTTTGCAAAATATAATAATATTACGTTTCCCACAATACGTTTTGGAAAAAAAAATTTCTGCATCGTAACTAAATTTATTCATTGAGATTTTAATTAATATTTTGGAAGATTTATATAAAAAAATTACCTCTCCTCCTGGTAAATTAAATTTGTAAAGAGCTATGCAATTTCAAATAAACTTTTTTTCATGAGTTATTTTTAACAAATTTCTCGCATAATTCGTTTTTCCAGGAACTTAATAATAAAGAGAAAGGCTATTCTTATATATATATATATATATATATATATATATATATATATATATATATACACACATACAGAGAGAGAGCGAAAGAGAAAGAGATACGTACATACAAAAACTACCAAGTTACTGGAATAAGCTCATAAGAAATATTGGTAACATGCAACAGTTTTGTAATTTCTGTTATTTAATTAAAACTTTCTTTTATAAGAATTTAGATTAAAATATTAATCTTACCCCAGTAAAACATTAACTTTATAACTAATTAAAATATTCTATATCAATAAAGTTTGGAAAAATATTTTTCTACAATATCACTCGCTTTCTTCGGCGCTAAAAATGGTGGATTAACACATTTTCACGTTCAACATACTTTTTTCCTCCTTTCTATTTACCTAATTTCACTCCTCTTAACTTTTTTTGTACTTCGTTCGATTAAAGGAAATCTTAACGAAAGTTATTTGAAGAACGCATTATCATCGTAGTCGTTGATAAAGGAATCCAATGAAAAAATGTAATTAAATATTTCATCGACCCTTACTACTTTACTGGTTCGAAGTATATCTAGCATTAATTAAGAAAGCTCATGTCTTATTCTAGATTTGTTTAAGACGCCAAATTAGATTTCAAGTAAAGTGCACAATGAATTGAATCTTTTTGCAATTCTGATTATGCACCCTGATGAAGTATAATGTATATCGAATAATTGTTAAATTTAAATCACAATCTGTTTTCAGAACACCTAACTGAGAAACTGTTAGTGAGTTGTGAAGAGAGCTAGTCTTTGCGTTATTTACATGAATTTGAAGGTAATTTGAATGATCATCAGAATTTAAAGCATTTTTGAGTTAAGTCATCGCTGTGAAAATACGTAGTTAATAAAAAAGTCAATAAATTAAAAAGTCCTGTGCAAAGTTTTACAGAGAAAAGATTTAGCCACCAAAGGTGAGCTCTATTTTATAGTTATTATTAAATTACTCAATTAAATATAAGAACTAAAGTAAACGATGAAATTTCGAGATGGGGACAATAGTTAACTTTTCTGATATTAAAATTAAAGGAAACGGCAAATTATTAAATTGAATATATTTAAGCTAAATGTAATAAAAATTTAAGCAAATGACAAATTATTGAATTGAATATATTTAAGCTAAATGTATTTAAGATTGAAGCAAACGATAAGAGATTGAAAAGTGGTCTAGTATGCCAAAAGTGATCCAACCAAAACAATAACCCCTTGGGCGGCTAAAAAAGAATTAACTATTTTTCATTGTATAGATGGAAGACTTAATTCTTTTTACTTGTTGATCATTTATTTCAAACTGAGTATTTTTATCAAATGATGGAGAGATTCAAAACTAAAATGATTCTTTATTAATGTAGTGCAGCTAAATCGAATGGTGAGTGAATGCACAAGAATAATTTTAAAGTACACTGAACATTTCAAATTTACTGATATAATTGTAAAAACTATTAGCTTATTATGTTGCATACATCCACGCTCTCCATATTAATCTAGGAGTCATATGGGTGTTTAATCACTGCTGATGTCAATCTAGAGGCATGATAGATTAAAGCTCTCTTATAATCGCATGCAAATAATTCTATACAAAAAGCCATGCATATCATCCAAGGAGGCTTCGATCAAAACTATTTAAAACCACTAGACTAATATGCATCTTGATAATAGATGACCCTTACTCTGGCTGATTGCAATCAACGTTCCTTATCCAGAGCGGAGGATTTTCCGATATAAGGTATATGAACGGCATAGAATAACTCTATTAAGTAGCTTTCTTGCGACGAATATAGAATAGGATGTGCCTCTTTAATAGAGAAATATTCCCTCAAACGGCTCAAAAGTATAATTGTAGCCAATAAAAATTTTCAAGTTATGCATAAGTATTAAATTATCTGTACAAAAATAAAATATTTTTAATAAGTATTATCCCTACAGAAACCAAGTAGTTCATATGAAATTTGATTTTTTGTAAATAGAGAGAAGCGGAAAGAGATTCGTGGTATATCATTAATAAGGTTTCAGAGAGCACCCTAGAGCAGAGCGCGCATTTTTTAGGATTTAACTGCATTCTTCTTCAGCCGCATCAATGTCGACCAAACACCGATTACTTGCAGTTTAATCCTAATATATATATATATATATATATATATATATATATATATATATATATACATTAATACTGAAACAGTTAAGAGTAAAATTATCGAAGTAGTGAAAGATAGTTCATCATGTGATGAAAAAGAAAAATTGATGGACAATGTAGATTTGTTAAATTTTATAGATTATTTGTGAAAATTATGCCTAATTAATTAATAGACTTATTTATTAACTAAATATATAAACAAACAAAATAGAATAAGCATTATAAGGAAAGGTGTGATATAATACAACGTTAATACTCGTATGCTAAAGATGACTAATAGAATAAAAGATCAACAAACAAAAACACAAAATCAAGTTCAAACATATTCTCTCGATTTTCAATCCAGTCATATCAGTCTATTTTTCTTGTTTTCAATACATTTTTCAAAGGAATTTATTTTAAATGACGTATTTCACTAGGGTAAAAGTTCAATAATTATATAAATGCCTCTAGAGAGAGACAGAGAGAAGGAAAACGTACGTTGTTGTATCACGCACGAAGACAAAGCTAACCACACAACAAACTGTTCAATATTTATCTGTTACTAGGTAAAAATGGGATTGCATTTTCCATCAAAATTCACGTTCTAAATATTATATGGGTGTTAAATAATTTTATTTGGATTTCAGTATTTTCAACATTTTTAGTTATATTCTTACGAAACATAGGAATGTAGCAATATTCATTTATGTTTTTAACACATGCTTTGAAATACTTACAAATAAACGACGATTTTTAAGAAATACTTTGGGTAAATTATCAATTAAATTTACGTACAGCCATGAATATATTTTCTTGTAGTTTTAATAAGATAAAGAACCGACAATGTATACTAAATAATTTCAATTTGAATCTTAACATAAACTGGTTACTTCAGTGAAATCTGAAAGCTCCAAGCAAGGCTTTGAAAATAATGATGATAGCGATTATTAAATTAACTGAAAGAAATTGATGTGGTCATAAATGAGGGGAAAAATGAGAAAGTGTAGTCATAAATTAAGAAAAATGTTCCAATGTTCTGAGTTATGCACAGTCAAGCAGAAAAAAAAATTCCTTCAACGTAACTAAATTACTTTCACAATTACAAAATGAAATTACATCTTGATTGCTACCGAATATTTCCAGATTACTCAAATTTTTAAGATCCCGAGTTATTTAAGAACTAACTACATTCCAACATTTTTGTGTGATTAATTTTATTTTTAAATAACTGGTGATAAAGTTTATATAAACTTTAAAAATAAGAATAATTTCTGTGTTAAAACATTATTCCAAAACCCATAACATGTTTATTGGTTTCTAAATTTTTAATTTAAGGTGGCAGCTACTAAAAATACTTTACCTGGGAAAGAGAAAATTGATTATACAGTAAGCAATGGGTAATGTTCTGGATAATTTTTCAAAAACTCAAAGGATATATTTCCTTACTGCCTTGAGTAGTTTATTTTCTTCGTTTTAACTAAATATGGAAGTTTCTTTAAGGAAAAGGAAAATAATTCAATTCATCATTTTTACAGTTTCTTAGACGTTGTTGATATGCAACAGAAATTTTTAGCATTATCCAAATTTGAAAGGTAGATAATGAACATAAGTTATTTTTCATCTATATTTTCCATTTATTTATATGTAAAATAGTGTATATCAGTAGTTTTTAAATATAAAGAATGTTTTTTGGTCTTTCATTATCAAAGGCTTAAAAAACTATGTACAATATACCGTAGTTCTTAATAAGAAAATAAAACAATTGAAAAAAAAATCTAAAAAATTACTCATTCTAAAAATTTTGAAACTCTACACACAATAAAAAAAAGAAAGTATTAAGAACTGTTAGTCAATACATTTAATGTAAATTCAATAAGATTCTTTAAATTACGGAGATTTTTAAAAAGAGAAAGAAGGGAAATACATTTTAAACATTCAACTTATCATAAGAGGAATATACAAGGTATTTCGGAATTCATGGGCTAACATTGAAGAGGTGTTGGAAACATCTAAACAAGAACTTTGTTACCATACAATGCATAGGCGGGCATAAGGCCATGCCTCCTGAAATCCACGGTAGAAATGACGATGAGTAAGAAAACTCACACTTTATGCTTTCCATTATAGCGTCATCTTGCAGTTCCCGATTTGCTCTCCACCTTGCATTGTGTGGTAAAAACTAGTTATTTAGTTGTTTTCTATCACACCTTAAATTTTTGCTCAAGAGTTTCGAAACACTCTATATAAAACAATCAAGCACTGTTGAGAAATAGAGTTCATCAATTAATATTAAATTAAATTTACCGCAAATCAAAATGTTTTATTAATGTCATGTATATATTAAATTGAAAGAAAATGAATATAAATAAATATTTTGATTGAAATATCATTTATTAAATATCTCCACAAAATTTAATAAAATTTTATTAAGTAAGTAATAATGGTAAAATTAGAACTTTTGTATAGGTAATAGTATTGGAGGATTTAATACTGCAATTTTGTATTACTATCTTAACTTTCTCTATATTTATAGCTTATTCTAGCAACAACAGATAATGAACATTATTTTAGTTTTCAATATTATTTCATGATAAATTCTAAATGACTTTAAAAGAAAAAAAATGCTTATTTAAAATGCTGCATTTATGAAAAAGAATTCATTTTCTTCTAAGAAATTTTAAAAATTTTGAGTAAAGTACATTTAAAAGCATAAAAGGAAAACAAAATAGATAGTTAACATGATGTGACCTAACATTTTTCCTTAAAAAACATAAATGCGAGAAAACTTATGTTCAAAAATCTGATAGATCAAAAGAAAATCAAAAATTTCTGCTATGAAGTGAACAATTATGTTTTCGATTTAACAGGAAAATAAAAATCACTAGTACTTGGGTATTTAAGGTCTTTACTTGGATGAATTTTTAATTATTAATTTAATTAGGTTTTCAATTCGGTTATTAAAATTCAAGTTTTTCTATACATGACAAATTGTTCATGTTAAATCTGGACAAGATCTCAAGTCCCCCAAGGTGTGGTGTGGAAGTTTGGAGAGGGAGAGACCAACTTAAGTGTCTTCTTCGTCACTTGACCGAGGTGCAAAATTTCGAGGTCCATAATCAATATCTCTCGTGTTGCTGTATGACGTTCATAGATAATAACGATAACAAATTGTTATTTTATTGTAATAAACACAATAACATTTGAGCATTTTAGAGAATGGGAAAAAAAAATATTTATTTTGCAATTAATTTGTATATTTAAACAAAAAGATTTAATGAAGCTTAAGCCAAAATAAAAACCAGGATATCACTAATATTCGAAAATTATGTAAGTCACACTAATTTTAGATTTTGAATTTTAACATTGTTTAAATTAAGTTTGAAAATTTTTTTGTAATGAAATAGCGTCATTAAGTGTATTAGTTGTAATCACTCAACAAAGATTAGTCTCAAATTGTTTAACCAATTTAATCCCACTTCGCATAAGTAATTTCAAAATAAATTAATAATGCGGAGCGGTTAATTAATCATGCCATTAACCAAACTTTATAATTAGGAATTTCACTTATCTGTGAAACTCTAACCAGACCATTCCAAATAACTGGATCCGATTCATATAGACTAAAAGTGACAGGGTTCGAATCAAGTGTACACGCTTAGTATATTACCTCACAGTTGCTCGAACCAATATAGTGCTCCTATGAATCTCTCTATATAATTCCTGTATCCCCTATTATTTCCCCCAATATTTCTCCTATTCGCTACACTTTATCTTAAATAGTAAAGCTAATTTACATGTCTCATGGTTTGTTCACAAGGTGAGGTTCTTATATCAAACTTCAAGGTAAAGTAGCCCCAGAAGTTAGTTAAAGGGAAATATGCGTTACAAAATAAGAAAACCAACAATAAATAAATTATAGGTTCATGAACTTTTCTTATCTTGTTATTGTTTCTGAACCTGAACTATTAATCGGTAATTGAATACCTGTAGCTTAGTATTCTTGCAAACTGTGGTTTGATGCTTCAAAGACTTGGTATATCAATCCCTTTAATTTTATGTTTGAAACTACATTCATCAAGAGACCTTTGAATTTAAAATATTCTTTTCGTGATCAGATTTTTTTTTTGAATATTCTGTCACAGATATTTTGCTTTTGTAATAAAGTTTTATTCATCCTTAGAGTTTTATTTATGAATACTAATACGGCGGAATATTTGTATTCAAAATATGATTCACAAATAATGCGGATGAAAAGACATCAACCAACCATGATAGATGTAGTATCATAAACTTTCCTATCACATACTCTGCATAGTTTTTACGCTAAGTATTCCTGCTCAATTCTTTCTTTTGGTAACTATTTGAGCTAATATTTTTCCTGTTTCTATATTATTTTCAGATATCTTGATAACATTTTAGGTTCATTTTTTACCAATATATATATTTTGTTCATTTTTATGAAAACTTGAACTTTTGCCAAACTTATGGCTCCCATTGTACACGAAAATGGCATAAAATTGAGTTGGTCTGGATTTTTCTACGCTTGATTTGACTGTTAAATTTACCATTGCAGGAAACTAGGCGTGTAAGGTAATCACCCAATTCGAGGTAATCTTGCAAACAGCCCAGTAACAAAAGAGTATATTTGTGATAAGCCGTAGCAAGTCGTACAAATCCTAAGAATAATTAGTATACAGTTGGAGATCCTTGTAATGATTACTAGCTTGAAATACAAAATATCAATAACAGAATGAAAATATTCCTCTAAAATAGAATTAGACAATTGTTTATGGTAATGTGCTATCACTTACATTATCCAAGAGCTTTTAATTACCACAGCCAACAATCGAATTATATTTTTTTCAATGTGATACTTTGAATATTTTTCTTGTATTAAAAAGTTTCATACAAGTTCAAGGACACATATCATTATTTAGTGTCATTAAGCTTGATAAACTTCAAAAAAAAAAAAATTAAGTACTTTTGCAAAATTACAGAAACACTATTCCGAATTTTAAATGCAGATAAATAGGTCGAAATTGTCATTTGAATGTATTTTCAAATTACGTATAATTATTTAAGGGAGAGAAAAATAATTAATATAAGACCAAAATGTTTTGTAATAATAAGATCTTTTCAAAACACATAATGTCAATATATTGTACAATGAGTTATTCTGAAGTAATGAGAAAAAGAAAAAAAAAAAAACTTATCGAATAAATGAGCATTGTTTCTTTTTCAATTGTTGTTTAAGAATAAATAAATATTGTTTTTTTTTATTCAACAACATTATTTAACAATACTTCAGATGCTGAGTTATACTTATTATAGTATTAAAATAGTGAATGAATTTAAACATTTCATTAGTTGAAATCCATTGATGGTTTCATTGATAAAAGCTTGTATGGATTTAAATATTTCGAGTTCCTTTCAAATCTTCAGCTACTTACCTTAGAAGTGGTTGAAAAATTCTTTGAGGCTACTTATAGAAATCATTCGAATCTACCCAAATACATTCATTAATTTTAAGAGTATTTATTCTTTCAATACAAATAACCAGCTTATTGAAGATCCCATTAAAAATTTGTTTCCTCTCTAGCCAGATGCTTAAGAACAAGATGAACACAGAATACTTCAAAATCTTGATCAATAGAATTTCTTACAAATATCTAATGGTTGAATAGAGCTTATGGAATAAAATGTATGCGAATTCAGTCCTATTCCATTAGTCTTCTCAATTGTCACAGAATGTTAATTAGGGAAATCTTCTTAAATATATCCTATCTAGTTTATTCCAAAAATACTTTTTTTTTTAAATTTTCGTCTTTGAGAAAATAAGAATCTTGATATCAAAGGCATGTTTAAACTTTTATATCGTATACTTAATTTTATTTTATATTAAAATGCACGTTTTAACATTAACACTTGCTAGAATCTTTTAATTTATTTATTTTGTATTTGAGAATTACAACAAAAACGTTTAAAGGAGTAATGACAGTGAAATTTCTATTCATGAATCTTTAAAGACTGATATATTACCTTCTTTTTATTAGATCTCATAAATAGTTCCGTTGTATTTATAAGCCCATCTTGAAAATGGAATTTATTTTCTTAAAAATAGCTCAAGGAAACAAACCAAAAAAAAAAAAAGAGATTCACGTAAACCACGAGCTACATTCAGGTTGAAATAATGCATGAATTGTTATTGTGAAGCGTAAATCCAGTAATTGAATCAACACTATTACCGAAAATTTGTGAAAGATATTTTCTGTGGTTTGTTTAGCGCAAATGAGTATTCTCATTACCTCATTATTTCATCTCAGAATGAATATCTCATTATCTTTGGTCATTACTAAAAGAATAATTCAATCACGGCAACATTTAATTTTTCCTGATACGATCATCAACTGATTCAATCGATTTTAATATTTCACGCATTCATGTGTGTAACAAATGCTATGAATTTCGGAAAGCGCATTTAAATGGCAATCTGGAATTTAAAACATATTCTTTTTAAAGATAATGTAGAATACTACAAAATTTAGAAGCAATAAAAAAGCAGTATGAGAATACAATTAGAATTGATTTTTATCAAAATGGACTCCTTTAAATACTTTCACAGCCAATCAGATATTAATTGCATGCAAAATCCGAGCAATAACGGCCATACTCAACATTTTTTTTACCGAAGGGGGAGAAAGACAAAGTACGAAGAATTTCAATTTAGGATTTCTCATAATTATCGAGCATTTCACTATTTTGAGATTCCTTTGAAATTCTGCAATTGTATGTATTAATATCTTCTAGCAACTAATTATCTAACATCAGTATTCATTTAGGAGAGAAACTATATTTTACTTGTGTTTTCTTTCATTGAAATATGAAACACAGGAATCATTTTGGAGAAGAATTCTCTAATCTGAAGAATCTCAGCTCCTGAAGAATTCTCTAATCTTTCTCAAAAGACGAAACTGCTTCTAAGAGTTGGGAGTAATTTGTCTTTTGCGGAAGAATGTATGTAAGGACGATGAACTTTTGCTTGTTTGATGAGTTTAATTATTAAAGCAAAACATCATTCATCATAGAACAATTTCATCATTTTTACTCCATTTATAACTTTCTTAAATAAAACCTTGCTGTTGAAACAAACAAAGCGATAGTGTAGAAAGCAACTTTCCAGATTTATTGACAATTATTGTATGGTTGTGGTGGGGCGTCTATCAATTAATAAAGAAGTTCTGCACTATTTCCTTAGTATGGTTTAATATTTATGAAGAGAATGGAGGTTATCCCTAAAGATGCATTAAAATGGAAGACAACGCCCTGCAGTGAGCCAAATTTAGATGAGGTTTTAAACTATCTTTTCAAAAAGTTTGCAATGGTAAATTGTTCCTAACATTTTTCAGACAGAAAAACATTCTATGAGATATAATAGATTTGTTATTTACGACTTAATTAGTTTTACAATATCAAACGTTAATTCTTATGATAGATATATCATAATCATATTCTACATTACATTAAGTAAATTTAAAAAGCTGATAGACTCTATAAGGCAGAAATAAGCGTTTCTTTGTTAATGAGTATACATTTTTGTTTGATATGAATTGAATAACATAATTATTTATCTACCAACGAATTTAGTGAGTGAAAATTTAACAGAATGAATACATTTATATGGATAAAAAGTGCTTTATTCAAAACATAATAGTTAAAAAATCTTGTCTGTTAATTGTTCTTATAAATTGAAACAATAGACATATGCTTCCTTAGAATAATTTCAAACATTTTTAAAATGTCCGAAATCATTTTATTTTTCATTAAAATTTAGATAGAAGTATTTTACTTCTTATGATGAATGTTTCATAAAGTAGGAGCTCAAAATAATTATCAGAACATAAATAACACTATTTTTTAAAAAATGTGGTGTGTTTAATATCTTAAGAAATATTATAATATAGATGCTGCAATCTATTATTTCATTATGCTTTGAAATGCCTTTTGTACGAATTTTTCAAGATCGTAGAAAGTGTAAGAAACTAAATGCGATTGTTACGAATCTATTTTAACGTTGCAGAAAGCATTCGACTCAGAATTTTGTAATTAATATTATTAACGAATAATTTAAATTCATGACTATAGGGGAACTCATTTTTTTCATAAAAATATGTTTACTAAAACCTATGTTATATTAATTGTCATTCAAAAAGTATTTTAATCTATTATTTACATTAAAACTAAGAGAGAGAAAAATTCTGAGTAATATGAGCAAATATATTTATTTCATTATACAGTCCCTTTTCCCCATAAGCATTTTGAGTTGTCTCCCCTCTATCATTTAAAATTATAAAAGTAATTCTAAAGGGGACTAGAGAGATAATAATCCACTAAATAATGTAGCAATCTCTTAAAATAATAAGCAAAGAAGCAAAATATATGATGAAAGCAACGACTCGTTAACAATTCTATAGCAAAAGACTCCAGCCATCAAAATATTTAAAAACGAAAATCTAAAGTGCTAGAACGAACGTCTTTACAAACATATTTTTTTCTTAAAGAAATTAAATAAAGCTGAAATATTTATAAGGAGCAACTTAGAAATTTTCTAAATAATATATAATTCGCGAAAAAACTTTAAACGTAAGAATTAATTAAAGATTTCCCTCTGTATCTTATTATCGATATGCCCTCCCTTTTCGAGTCTCCTCTTTTACTTTTCTACAAGAATAATACTTCCAGTATTATTCCGAAGAAGAAATTAATCTTTTCTCTCCCTCTCTCTTTCTCTACTTCTTGTGAAAAAGTTATCCTTCCAAAGAAAAACTTGAGAAAAAAAGAGATAAAAATATTGAAAAAAACTTTTTACGCAACACTTGCTCCGAACAAGAGAAAATGCAATTGCCACTTAGCGAATTTTACGCTCAATTATAAGCATAAATATATGGATGGAGGACGCAATTTAAATATATACCTTTTCAAAATCGTAAGAGACAATAAGAAAAAAAAAAAAAAATAATGATGTCTTAAAAAGTGAAAAGGATCCCGGGAAAAGGCGTTGAAAAATCAATTGTTTGAATTCGGTTGTGGCGTTGCATAATGTAGAAGGAAGGAAACTTCCCAACAAGACTCGTTACCGTAGCCCTCGTGTAGCCCATTTGTTGGGACTTCGTAGGTCTAAGTCCATTAGTTCCGTTCACATTCTTACCTTTAGAGAGCGATGCAATTACGCGTTGATGAAGACGATACCATTTGTTACGCATGGAAATGAGCCAACGTAACAACAAAAAACCAATAACTGCTGCCTTCGTATATTGATTGCTTTTTTTTTTCTGCAGAAATGTGTGCAAGTTGGTCCGGCCACTATTTGAAAATTTACCTCCCGGGGCTATTGTATGAATTAGATCTAATCAGGTATCACACACACAGTAGTCCTTTGGAGATTTCCCGATCGAAATTTTTTCTAATTTTTTCGTACACTTTTTCCTTCTTTGTAACATGGGAAAAAATTAAGAATGTAACTTTATATGTTTTTGTCACATCAACCGAGTTATAAACATCTTAATGATTATTTTTGAGCTTTTACCTGGATAGTATAGATTGTACGCTTAAAGTTAAAGGAAATTGCTCTTGATAAATATATGCATAACAGCACTACACTATAGATTTGTAAACCAACTACTTTATTTTTGTAAAATAGTACAGTAAAGTTTTAATATTTACGAAGAAATAACCAAGATATTTGGATAAAATTTATTCTACATATTAATAGATTTTTATATACATGATGTCGTAAATTACAGACATTAATGTTGTTTTATTTGGTTATAGAAAGCAACCTTAGTATCATAAGGTTTTAATTATTACTAGAAATAATCAAAATAGAAACTTAATTTTTGTTTATTATTCTTAACAATTCTCTACGTAGTCACCATCTAGAGTTATACATTTCTTCCTGCGTTTCTTGACCTTTCGAAGGTCGTTATTACAGATTTTAAGCCGTTATTGTAGACCGATTGAGTTTAGCAGATGTTTTCATTACTGCGAGGGACATCAATCTACGGCTTCCTGAAACCAAATAAATATAAATTAATAGTTATAATTTACAACATTATGTACATAAGGGTCACTTAATATACAGAATAAATTATATGCAGATATCTTGGTTATTTATTAGTAATAATTAAAGTTTTACGATACCCTTCTCAATCGCTTGCTTTATATAAAGTTTTTTACAAATGCGACGCTCTATTTTTTTTTTAAATAAAAGAGAGATTTAAGAAATTATTCTTACGTTCAAAGTGAAATGCATATGAAGATAATCTCTCTCTGTAAATATATACATATATATATATAGAAACATTGCAAATTTTTAATTTTTTCTAAGAAAGATTTTGGCGTATGATTTAATATAATATAACTGTGATAAAAGGGTAAGATTATTTTTATAATATATATGTAAATTGAATTTCTTTGCACATGGAAACAATAGTTTGTTTTAAAATGTATTTAAAACATATCTATTCAGTATACAGATGCTATTCTGTAATACCTCATTAAATTTCATCCTATGCTTCTTATTTGTATTTGTATTAAGAATATAACGAATAATGTCCTTTTCTAGGGTTTTGAAGTTAAATAAAAATAATAAATATGAAATGTTTGTCTTCAGTGATGGTGAAAAATTTTTACAAAGAAATTTGAAACTAACTGTAATTCATATTCTTGAATGAATTTTAAAGAGTCATCTATCTGATGAAAATTTCTGCCTCATATTTTTCAGACATAAATACTCGAATTTGAAAGTATCATTTGAAAGAGTACATCGTTTTCTTTCACATAATACAGTAAAATCATATGCCACATCATTAACTAGAATAGGTTAAATGTGCCACGCCCTAAGGACTCTGGAGATCGGTAGGGGTTTTAAATTTTCACATGAGAAACAAATAAAAAAAAGTACCAAAATGGCTCAAAACTAAAATTGGGAAACAATTAAGAAAATCCTGTTCATTTTTACTTTTCCTCATTTCATTCCCTTTTATTTAACCTTTTTTATTTGAAATTGAATTGAGTAGCTCTTTATGATAAAAATGTGAATTAAGCATCACAAAAAGAATTCTCTTTTTCTCTTTTTACAAATATAAAGAACTAAATGGTTTCTTATAATTTCACGCAGTATTTAAATCTCTGAGGACTGATGAAATTCTGAACAGCGCCGATCCAAAATTACGCCAAACTCAACAACTGCAGATTTAGCGACTGCAGAATCTTTATTTCAAGACCTAAATTCTTCGTAATGCGGAATTTATTATTTACAAACTGAGCAGCTTCTGAGGAATTTTAGCTAATCCTTTCGCCATCTGGGCTACGATGCTAGAAAAATTAATGTTGTCTTGTGAATCTGAGTTAAATACGATCTTTGAAGTTAAATCTTTAAGTATGAGTCAAAAGATTGCCTAGAATACTACCACTAATCTTCAGCTTTGCCAGCTTTTAGCAATGAATACATTAAGTTGAAACTTTAATGTTTTAATATTATCGACACCCCATGCTACGTAAAAATTGCAATGAGTAACAATTGTTCTTATAAGTATTTAATTTTGAATATTAAAAATCAGAAAGGATAACGAAATCACAAAGGTATGCGAACACATACCACTTATATCTACATTTATACATTTGGTACAGATTTAATATATAGTGGGTTAATGGTTTATTGTGACAGTAATGTTTTCCTGAACTATAAATATTAAATGATACATATTGACAAATGATGAAAGGTTACTAACGGACACAGAAGCAGATAAGGTATTAGGTACGAGGATGGTTCAAAGGCTATTAGGACTGAGTAACTCATTGTAGTATTATCCATTGATCAGTTTTCCTTTTTCTAAGTTCTTGAGCACGGTCCAAAAATTATTGTCTTAGCTTTCCTGGTAAATGAGACAGTCTTCGTCTTCTTAGGAGCAAATTCAGCAGAAGAGACCCATTGATGTTTTGATTGTTGCTTAGTTTCCGGTGTATAATAATGATTCCAAATCTCATCGATGGAGAGAACTCGACATGAAATGACAATGGCAGATCAAAGCGTCAGGAATCAAGACTGGCCTATGAATCAGTGAAAACTTATTTTGGAGTCATTTTATATACGTCTGAACACCATGGCAACATCTTCTTTCCATAGCAACGCCATCTGTCGTTCAGAATGTGTACTTTTTGAACCACCCTCATACATTGCTTAGTGTTGACCAAGATGTTTTGCTGGCTGATTTTTTTTTTATCATTCAGCTACTTTTGTAGCTCATGTATCTGGAAAGTACTGAAAATTGTATTAATTCAAAAAATAGAATCAATCGTACAGTACTGCCTAGCTATTAATTGGAAATATAGATGCATATTAAATTTCTAATTTTTCATCTGGCTGTAAATATCTTGAACATATTTAAAATTTTAAAGACATGTTCATTCAAAAGTTTTTTCATGTGCTTATTTTAAAAGGTGTGAAAAAAAGTTGAATATTAAATATAAGATAAGTATTTAGAGGAAGGGGTTTTTCTAAAAAGGAAATATTAAAGAGATTTATCTCGAAGAAGTACATACAATACCAAACAAAATAATTTTTTTAAATTTTCATTTTAATTTTAAAAATAATCATTCTATTTTCTTTACACAAAAAATATCGCAGTCATTTTAATGTAAAAATTAAATTTAAAAAATTATAGATTAATTCAAAGTTATTTCTAAGAGAGAGAGAGAGAGAGAATGGAGAAAAATAAATTATTTAAAGGAAAACCTCTTTCTTTTAATATTTCATTTTTTTTATTCATTTTAAAACAGAGAATTTTGCTCTTCCTGTTACAAACAAATTTGTGATTTTTTTTTGTCTCGTGCACTTAACAGTAACGTGAAAACAGAAAATAATGACTTTATTAAAAAACCTTGCGAGCACAATTAAAATGTAGTTCTGAAAATCAAGGTAACCAAATTCGTTCCTGAATTCCACAGCTTCTAAGAATACTCGAAACAATACCGATAATGGATTCCGCAACAAAAAAAAGTTTTATTATTTTAGGAATGCGAATAATATAACGCAAACATTCAGACAATACAACTGATTACTAATTTTGCTTTTTCGACGTAAATAGATACACAGATAAAGTAATGATATTGATTATTTATTCGTCTAGTCAATCAACTAAATGAAACAACTATTCTACATTGTAAGTAATACAATGTCTGCATAGGTTGCGAATCTCTTCGTTTCAGTACGAATGGATAATCTCCTAAACTAGTAAATATAATTTTTTCTAAGTATTCTTCGCATATATATGTGCTACATGTCTTATAGATTCATGACAAACTTGTGTATTTAAAATGCTGAATCATAAATAATATATTGACATTGTATAAATTATTAGTTGTATCTAATAGTTCTATTGTGTGTGATTTTGCTTCAGTTTTTTACGTAGCAAAAATCCATAAATTTAGTTTGGAAATAAATTGCTGATTTTGAGTCTGTATTATCAATTACATCATGTAATTTTAAATTTTTTTCGAAAAGAATTTTTATGTCTTAGATACATGCTATATTTATACAAACAAAGATTATTTTCATTCGTATAAAACATTTTTTCCTCTTAACTTGATATTTTTCTGACATTCTTAGCATTAATTTAGTTGCCTTTTTTAGTTTTTCGCAGAGAATAATGATTAATTTAATCTAAGTAAAGTTTTTTCGTAATTTATCGATATAATAATAATATATTTTCATTCACGAAACTCAAACCCATTAAAAAAAAAACGATTTGTCTATCGAGTTGTCAAAAAGAGAGAGAAAGCACAGCCAAACGTAGAAACGAAATATCATGATTCTTTGAATAGCATGTTTCTGTTGTAGATTAAATTATTTCGCTTTGCTAAGTAATTAATTATTTATGTCTAAGAAATAGTCATTTATGCGGAGATGTGGTTTTCAAATTCCATATATCAAACAATAATGTGTGAGAGGATGTGTCCTTGTATCTTTGATTAAATTTCCTATTCAGTAGATTGAACTATGTGCATATTAAAAAAAAAAAAAAATAGGAAAAACTGGGCGTTACATTGCATGCTAAAAATCACACATCTAAATCATTTTTTGCAAAAAACGTAATGATATGTTTTAGTAATAAGTATATTTCTCTGTGCAGGTGTGGCAGGAAGCTGGGAAGAATGGTGGACTTACGATGGGATATCAGGTATGTCAATTCTTTTGCACGATCTGTTTTCACGAATATTCTTAATGCACATACATAGGTGTGAATTTTGATACTTTTTTATGTCAGAAAAATATGGCAAACTTATGCTGTCAACGCATATGGGAATTAGAAAGGCTTGATAAGTAAATGTCTTCAAGGCTCTCATAAAATGTTGAATTTAAGCTTGTATAAAAATGGCTATATTTTCTTTAAAGCAAAGAAATTTTATGTAAATTAAATGCAATGCTTTTAGATGCATTTTATACATTTGGTAATTGTTTCAACTGTAGTATGAAACAATTGTTTCAAATAAGTGTAATTATTCTTGTTAGCCTCATAATGTTAAACAGGTTGTTCAAACGTATATCAATAACGAAGTAATGCATTAAATATACATATATATATATGAGAGGGAGAGAGGCATATATATATATATATGATAGTAGCTATATATATATATATATATATATATATATATATATATATATTACATATATATATATATATATATATATATATATATATATATATATATATGATTCCTGCTTTTTCTCACATGGGCTTTACACTTTTTTAAATTTTGCTTTAAATATTTATTTAATTTATCACCTGAAATGTATGACATAATTTCAGTTTCAAATAAATATTGATTTGTTTTGTTCGTTAAGAAATCAATTCTCTGAAACGAAAATAGCAATTCTCAACTAATTAGTTAGCAATACTGAAAATATAAGTACAAAATGCTCTTGAACAAAATATGACAAAAAATATAATTTTATTAATTTTTAAGAAATACTTTGCTTTCAAGAGAGAAAAGTGCTAGAAGCGTTTAAAATGGTGAAATTTCTTCATTGCTAAAACTCCTTTTAACTTTTTAATCTACATTTTTGAATAAATAATTAAAATACTTTAATACATAAATAATTGCAATTAAATTTGTTTTCAGAGTGTGGAATTATACAACTTCTTTTAAAGTATTAACAATTATAAAATTATATAAGATTGTTTAAAGTAAAGTTAAAACAAAATATTTAAGCAAAAGAACATCCTCAGATGGTGCGGAGAACTAAATATGAAGATCAGGATTCAATAAATTATATTTTATCCGGATTCAGAGGGTTTTAAAACTTTTCCTACTTTTAGAAAATGAATTAAGTTTACAAAGTCATTAATATTTATTGGGCTTTTAATTTTCCATTTACGAAAATCAGGAAAGGAAACTCCGAAATTATAAACAGCATATATAATTTTAAGGAAAACTAATTTTAGTGTGCCTTAATTATTTCCGCAACCGCTTACACTCATAAAACTCAGCAATTGTAGAAGCTAGAGAAATTGAATTGGATGCAGTAGCTTGAAATTTAATAAGTCTGCTTTGTTGGTAGAAGTTACGAATAGCTTCTCGGAGAAGATTTTACATTCCTTTAATATCACTTATTAAATTTAAAATTTGCAGATTGAGATAGAATAAAAGCATAAGTTCATATTTAATATTTTATTTGATATGAAATAATAATAACTAATAAATATCAAAAGAAACAATGCAGTGCTCAAATATTGAAATATTTTAATAATGAATGGAATAGAGAGAAAATGTTAACAGAGAGATATGGAATGAAGTTTAGATACGTATGAAAAGAAATTTGATTTCATTGAAGATTTTCTTATTTTTATTTTTTTTAAAAAAAGTTATTATTAAATGAAGAACAAAGTTAATCAGATGAATAACTTGAGAACTAGTAGAACAGTAGAATACCTTTTGAAAACATTATTGACAAAGGTTTGATTCTTAATTATTGTCATATTGGTTTCAGAAATAGTTTAAAATTGAATTTTTATCATAGTGATGGACCCAGATACTTGTATTAAACTAAATTAATGGCTGTTCGGTAGAGAGCTATTATTTTTAACAGATTTTATTTCATCTAAAGATATCAGATAAATTAATATTTACCGTTAGTGAAACAGTTTTACCAAGTATATTAAATTTTAAATATAAAGCCAAACATTTATCTTCTAAAAATATAACAAACGTACCAATTATTTTTTTTATTTCACATTCTTTTTTAACGAAACTGTTTTCAACGAGCATTTTCGTGAATTATCTCTATAAAATATCTTCACTGTTAACATCATCTACTCGAAATTTGAGAAAGTGCAAAGAAAATCTTACTCAATCATTGAAAATTATAAAGTTGAGGCAACTAGTAAATTATTTCTAATCGTGAATTTTTAAAATGACTTGTGCATCCTTTTTATAATTTTTTTAAAATAAAACTTAATTTGTAAAATATCCTTTTCCATTACACATGTATTTTTTATCTCTCAATATTAAAATAAATAATTTACAAATTAAAACGCGTATTTTGTTAAACTTTGTGATCTTAAAAATAGAAAATTTTTGAAGAGTCTAAATTAAATTATTTTCTTATTTCATAAAATAAACTGGAAATCATGAAAAATATTAATGAAAATGGGAAGTTTCAAATTTTGATATTAGATGAATCATCCCCATTTGAATTCAATTCTAAATATTAAAAGAATAAAAACTTTTGTTCATTTTTGCAATTATAGCGGCGAGAAACAACGACATCCAGCAGTTAAGAATGAATAGAAGTTATAAGGATTCATTGTTAACATGGATAGTGGCAATAACAATTAATCATTTTAATGATGGATTGTAACAATAACATTAAATTGTTTTGGTGATGAATATAAGCAATTATATTTTAATAATATTCAATCCTGAAAGTAAGATTGTATACTTTTTATTTTTATATTAACTTTTCCTTTTGTATTTTCACACAAAAAGGAGGAATAAAAAAAACTATTTTTGGATAAATTTATTCTATTCAAAATCAAATCCTTTCCTTTTTATTTTCTATAAGAGTAATTTGCGACAAAAGAAACAACTAATTACTATAAATTAACTGTTTTGGAAAAACTTTCATTGTCCTTGAATAGGTTATAAAAATAAAGAGATTTATTCTATGAGAAGAAAAATAATTAAATGTATTTATTCTAGTTGTGTTCGAAGTAAATGGTTATAAGGGAACTTTTGCAAAAACATACACATTTGTTTTCTTTTTTTCTAGTAAAAAAGCGAAGTTATTAAGGAAAATTATGTATTGATTATTTGTGAACATGAATATTCTTTGATATATATTTATTTAGTTCCACATATTGTTTATTGTTAATTATATTGGAAAAAATTATTAGTGATATATATGCTTTTTATTTTATTCAGGAAGACAGTAAATGAAACCATATTACTACTTTGGTGTAAAAATGTGTTGCTCAAATTTTTCACACGCGCAATGATTTTTTTTATATTTCCATAGCAAACTAAATATAAATTTTCTATAATTAATTTTTTATCTAGAGAGTTTCTTTTAAGTTATGAAAAGAAAGAATTTTTTAAAAAAGCCTCAGATTACTACTTCTACTATGTAATATACAATAGAGCTATGTAAACATATATTAAATAAATCAATAAATAATTTTCTTAGTATTTAAAAAACTTGACTTGTTAAGCAAAATAAATTGAAACTTTTACATTACATTTTTAAACACTTTATTTTTTTGATAGAAATAAAAATCATTGTTCTTGAATTATTCATTGACAAAGGTCAAGTTTCGGTAAAGAATAAAAGCAAACGAAATCTAAAAATTACATATCTGTAATCAGCCGTTCAATTACTGACTTTCGGTAAAAGGAAATTTCTTTTAAATTAAAGAAGTAAAATAGACCCAGAATATATACTTTCTACAAAATAATTATTGGTGAATTAAAACCGTATTTTATTTCATTTAATGCGATAAACGTCTTATGAAACAAGACCCTTCTGTGAATTAAAATGTTTGGAATGTATAACCATTTTTGTACAATAAATTGATAGGTTTATGTTCTTTTAAATTCCTTTATATAATATATATATGTGTGTGCGTGTGTTTGCGTGTGTGTGTCAATCAATTCTTAACATGTATAACATGTAACTACATAAGCGGACATGTTTTGGGAAAAATTACACCAATTGTTTGAATATTTAAGAATTGGTTATTATGTTTACTTGAATTATAAGATATTTTTTTTTATTAAAATTTGGCTCGTCACTCCTTTGTGAAGTTTATTCTGGAATTTTTATATAAGGTATTTTAAGGAGAGAAAAGGACGACGTTTTTTATGTAAGAATGAAGCAGAAAAAGTTTTAAATGTATCCACAAGCGCGTAAAAGAATTTCTTCCTGTAAAAAAAGAAAGACATCAAAAGAAATGGACCTTTCTCCGAACAAGTTAAGGCCTTCAGTGTTGAATTAATTAGTGATTATCTTCATCATGTACTTCTTTGATGTAAGATCCGTTTTTAAGTGGAAACTTTGATTGGAGAACAACAGTCATTACCAAGGATCAACGATGTTCCAGCAAAAGAAACTAATTTTTTGGATAATGTTCCTTTATACTATTCCGTTTGACAAAATTTATTTAACCGATTGATTGCCAAAAAATAAAAGAATCTGTCTAGACTCAAATCTGTTTCAAAACAACTGTTTGACATTAAATGGTATCATTTGGTTTAGATATAATTGATCTCAAGATTTCAAAATTACGAATTCATTAAAAACAATCGAGAGAAACATAGTTTTGATTTTAATTAAATCAGTTAAATTGACCAAATGAAATTATCTTTCTTGGTTTAAAATTAAGAATAAATAAACTAAAATACACGAATGTGTTCTTCATTTTATAAAGATAAAATACTTTCCTTGCTAAAAAAAAGTTACAGCATAATTAATTGTTCGAAAGAACAGAAAATCAAAATTTAACTTAAATCTTAGAAAATAGTATCGAAGATTTAAATTTTAGAAATATTCAATCTATGTTTTTCTCGACATTATTTAAAAATACTGAAATGATAAAATAAATCAAAATAATTAAAGATCATGAAATTTACATTCAAAAACAGAGATTTATTCATCTTGAATATGATTACGCCGTATTCTATTTTAAATATCAAGTCTGCATAGAACAGGACATAATTGGAAACAACTGTATTTCCGAATAGTCAATGAAACTTGCGCGCTCGAGGAAATACTTTATCTCAAGTCTTTAATTAAACTTTGCCTAATGATACTAGTAAAACTTAGTTCAACGAGTAAGTGAAGGTACGAAACTTTGTAATATGACCTTAAAATATTAAATTTCATTTCAAAAGCTAAGTTTTGGAATTAATTTGTCCTTCCTTGGGCATTTTCATTTATACACTAGTCAGGATATTTTGACTGAAGCTGTTTCTAAAGTTGTTAAAATGACCTATAGTTACGTCACCTGGTATAACTTTCTTAGATGAAATACATCCCTAAGTTCCTATATTTCGGCCAGAATCTTCCAAATTTTAAACTTTTCAAAGAAAAATTATCGGATCTTATTATTTTTTTTTATTCAGTCTTGTCTCGTTACCTCTCTTTCAAACAAACTCAAAGAGTACTGTTTTAATATTGTATTTGTTTGTACAGTATACACTGTACAAACAAATACAGTATTAAAAATACCCTAAACATAAAATTTTATCGCTAGAAATGTTGTATTATTCTAGAAAAGAAGCTTTTTGAAAAGTTTACTAAAACTAAAAAGTTTTTCGGAGTTAAAATGTTAACCTGGCTTAAATTTCTTAAATTAGACATTAATTTAAATATTAAGCATAGAAATAATAAAAATATAAATATTCGAAAGCAATTTTCAAGAAATAAGACTTTTTAATATGCAACAAGTATAAGCAAACAGAATTTGAGGTGCAGCTTATGGTAAATTTTTATCACTTGAAGTAAAATCAATTCATAAGAGTCAGGCTAACATACTCTTCCTCTTACGGTAAATTTAAATCACTTTCCTCAATTTCTTCACATAATACATTACTTGGAAAAAGAAACTCCCATGAAATTATATCGGTTCTTCAAGAGGCATTAATTTTTGGTTGATTTGCATATTAATTACATGATAAGCAGATAAATAGAAGGCAAACATAAACTGCCCTTATGAATTATAGTCCTTCCAAAATACAGCTAATTGCGCTCAGGTATACTAATCTGCAACATTTAGGTAGAAAATTGTCCCGATACGTAGGGTAATTTTAATCTCTCGAGGTCGAATTAGGCTTTTATTTCAGGTTAATGGCCCAATATCCATAGAAGACTAACAGAAAGACGTTTATTTAATGAATCCTGTGAAGAAGGCACGGCATGTCGCGTGTCAATACAGGAACCTCTCATCCTGAAACTCCTAATTTAACTCTAGTTTGGATTGATCACAACGTGAAAATAGTTCCTGTGCGCCGAATAAAATATGAAATGAAAGCTCTCGGCCTATTTTTAGAACGAACGTTTGCATGTAAAACTGCGAAGAGTGTTTTGTAATTTGTTACATAGCGCGTAAATGTGAACTTTCTGAAAATCCTGGCCTCTGCTGACATTATTAATGCTTGTTGAGAAAATTATACTGTTTTCCACAGACTGTATATTTTTAAAGCGGAAAATTGATCTTAACTTTTGTCTTTGCTTGTCCATTTATTATACAGATACATGGGAATTTTACGCGGTTTTCCTTCTGGAAGATTAATGACAGTTTAAGTAGGATTTGCGTATTGGATATTAAGAAATGTTCCCTAATCATTTTATGCAAATTATCCGGCAAAGTCATTATCAGAAAATGTTAGCAATACTTTACGATATGAATAACAAAATTTGTTCTCTTATAAGAAGCTATAAGAGGAATGGGTACTTCAACGAAGAAGAAAAAAAACTAATCTTCAATTCAAAGAATACTCATTATTGTCTTGAAATGTACATTTTTACGCAGTAAAAATGTACTTGTTAGCTTTCATTATTTTTCAGAAAAATTTGGATTAGAGAAATTTTGCGAAATTAATGATAATAATATTGATCCAAATTTTTTAATACTGAATTATTTCAGCAACAGGGAGCTGTTTTAAAGGAATGTTGTGAATTTGTAGTGGTCATTTACTTATTCATAATAATTTAAATTTCAGAACAAGAAATTCTAAACACAAAATTAATAGAAAAAACGTGAAATTTTTATTTCAAAAATAAAAAAAAAACTATATTAGAACAAACCTTCACAGAAACCAGTTTGTTCAGTGCCGATAAGAAAAATTATAGTACTTAAGTAATAACTATTTTGAATATTATGTTAAAAACTTTAAATTTTTTTAAGAAAATTAAACTACTTTAAAGTTTAATACAGAAATGGTATTTCAATTGATTTATGTATAAAACAGTTCCCTGTGTAGATTAATAAAATTAAATTTATTTAAATTATACGGAATAAGTTGAAGATCCGAATATTTTTGTACAAAATAATGTCAGGAGCACTCTAACTGACCAGGTTTTTGTTAGAAACACTTGCTGTCTGGAATGTGTTAGAATGCGAAACACATCAAGCAGTACTGTTTACAACTACAGTTTGTGTTCTCAGCACGTAGTAGAAAGTTTTATTATTGCTCCATTGGCGAGTTTTCTCCGCGTCTTTTCTTCACATTTTAGCGATTCCTCTAAATTCTGGAAATATATCACTAACAGTGAAAAACCGTATGATAGTTGAACCTAGTGTAAGCCTACAATTAAATTCTTAGCTTATTATTATTTTTTTATGTTTATTTCAGTTTTCACGTAGTATTTGCCTACAAACAATTTCGTAGAAAGAAACAGGTGATATCTTATTTTAACAAATGATGCTTTTTCTGTTTTATCGAATTCATCGTAAGGTATAAAAACTCAAAAATGTGAAGATTTTTGTTCTAAAACATTTGTACTGTGGAAAAAGTGCAAAAAAGTGAGTTTTTCTTATAGTAATATAATTTATGAATACTTTCATAACTATTTTTTCAAAGATTATAACTCCTTTTCTTATAAAATGCTTTCAAAGCTATAAATTAAATTCCTACCTTTGCATTTTAGTATTCATATAATGTGTATCTCTTTTTTAAAAATCCATTTTTCCTTTCAGTCTTACGTATAACGTGAAATAAATGCATTCTTGAGCCCTAGTGAAATATATTTTCCTCGTTAAAGAAAAATGGAAAAGATATTATCACAGAACGAGTTTATCTAGTCTATGAGAACCAAAAGATTCCAATCAGTCTGGAAGATTTTAAAATAGTTTTATTGAATTATTGATAGGTTTTGGATTCGCTAAGAATTTTTGTTAAGTTCTGAAACTCATTATTTTCGGCGGTCACCTTTTTTCCAATTCCTGTTTGCAAAACGTTTTAAATAAGGAACTCAAAATTGTAGTAAGCAGTCTACATATTAAATTTGAGATCTCTTCTGTTGAAAATAATTACCACTACTTATAACAAGACTAGATGTATATAGCACATGTGAAAGACATCGCTTATAGAAGAGATGAGAAATTATCACAATCATTAGCTTCATTGGCATTATATATTCTCATTTCGAATAAAATTATAAGTGTCTGTCTGTCGTGAAGGATATGTAAAATTCAATTTGTATGTATATATATATATATATATATATATATATATAAAGTTACAAATGTCTTTTAATAAGTATATATTTTTCCAGGATGCAAGAACATTGAGTTCTCCAAATGTGCCAAAATTGAATTAAATTAAAAAGAATCACGTATTTCTGTTGTTGAGATGCTTTATATTTGCAAGTTTTATGTTCCTAGATATTAAAGACTTAATACAAACATAAAGATCATTGCATTAGAGTTTAGAGGACAAACATAGTGGAAGCGTACAATTCTCACTTCCATAATTTAACACTGTATTGCAATCTTCGCACCTGGCATAACTATTGAGCTAAATTATTCGGTAATAATTACAATTGGCACACAGTGCTGCAAGACATACAATGGCAGTACATTCTATAAATCCTGCATACAGTTGCCTTTCATGATCCATCTTCTCTCTGTCCATTCATATCTTCCTAATCTTTCGGTTTTGTCGTTCATCGAGGATTAGTAGAATCAAATACAACAGCTATTTCTTGCCATTAAAAACATGAGAAGTATTTGAAGTGGGTCAACAATGCATGTGCTGCATCCATCTCTAGATGTCATATAATGTTTTGTTCTTGTAAAATATCATTTTGTATCATAATATGAATTAAAGCAACATTCATGCAATCAATTCAATTTATACATTTCATATGAGTCATCTAATCATTAATATAATTATAAGGTATCATTTCAAATATATGCTGTTTTTATTTCCTTTGACATTTGATCCTGTCTGTAACACTATTTTCTTAAATATACAAGCACTTGAGAAGTTTTTGAATATTTATAAGCTTCGTAACAGGAATCTCATGGTTAAGTTTACGCTAATAAATAATGTATTTATGTGTGATAATGATATTTAAATGTAATTGTTTTTATTCGTTAAGCGAGAATTTCAATTTATAGATAGAAATCGTGGTTGGCTTGTTCAGTTACCTATTTATTAACTAGAACACTGGATTTTCAAAAACTTATATGTCTCTAAAATGACTGTCTTAATTGTTTTATTTAACTCAAATTATTAAAATAAATAAATAAATAATCAAATTTAGTGATTTAGATATATTCATTTTCTGTTGAATCGAACGTATGACATGCTTTTCATTCTGAACTTGGATTTTACAATTGAATGATAATAACATGATACAACTCTTTAACTGGAAAGCTAATTATTTAATAATGTGTGAAGTTTTACGTGATTTATTAAATTAAACGAAAATCACAAATTTGTAAAATGGTTCGTAAAGTATTTCTTCATCTAAAAATTGTACATTTCAATAAACATTAATCCATAAATTTAGGATTTATGAATTACAAATTAAATAATTCTGTTATCACCTTAATTAAATATAGTAAGAATAGGTTTTAAGCAGCTTTCAATGTTCCTGCCGTTTTACATACGTTTATAACGGGATATGAGTCTTAAATATATCAAGAGTTTTGACTGAAAAAAATGTGTTTTTATATATTATTTACATAAGTAAAAAAATATTTTTAAGAATAAAAATATAAAACACACGTAAAAGTAGTGTCTATTGAAGTAAAAGGGGATACAAAACATTCTTTCTCAGATTTCTAAGTCGAAAAGTTTTCGTCTTTCCCAAAATCGGAGTTTGATAATTCCCCAGATGCTTGGAAAACGCTTTTACATGTTCTCTTGAGTTTATTTCAGATCACAAGAGCAGTCTCTAAGGATCCTTTTTTTGAGCATGTTTGTGTGTGTGTGTGCGCACACATTTTTTTCTCGTTCAAACGGTAGTTCAGATATCTATTTTTTTTTACCTTTTTTCCCACTCTTTGCACTTTTTTCCCCTCTTTTAACGCCATATACAACGCAATGAAAATAAGGGATGTCTTCACATTTTTTTTGATGTTAATGTAGAGAATGAAAGTTATATTAACGAAAACACCAAATATTTTTTCAGCAATCATATTAAACTTCAGGAATGAAACCAATTTTTTCACCTAGTATGAGTTAATAAGATTTTAATTAAAACATTTTTTTAATAAAATGTTCATTGTAGTTAGTAATTAATTGTAAATTAGAAACTTTGTATTTATGTTATAATAAGCAATAAAATTAAGAAATTTTTCAATACAACTTGGCTGAGGACTGTACTTGCCTAATTTTAAAGATTAGGATTTAAATTTGGTGCACTCTGTATATAGAAAAGAAATACAACTACATTAATTATATCATTTTCTGATTTCCATAATGTATGAAGGAGCTATATGCTTCAATATATATGTTTCATATTTCCGTTTGAATCAATATTTTTTCCTGTATGAAATGTATTTTACAGTTATTTTCCAAAACTTTAATTTCTAAATGGAAACTTTTTCAAATTTGCACTTTAAAATCAAAACGTTTCGTAATTTATTGAATTTTTATAAATTTTAAGAATATTCAATGTAGCAAATAAGTATAAATTTCAAAAAGAACCCAAATGAATTTTACAATGGAACGTTTTTTTACTTAATTTTTTTAAAAATTCTTTAATGTTTATGCGTGTTCTTTAATACGAGTATCATACAAAACAGTCTTTAATTTAGAATGTCATTGATAAGGGAAATACAAAAGTAATTCAAAATTCGAGCAAATAAAAAACTTTATAAGACATTCAGTTTTAAATTTTGTGTGTGACTACGCCATTTAAATAAAGTTACAAAAAAATTTAGAAGAAATGTAAGTATATTCTAAATATGCTACTTTAGATTACTATGGCTGACTTTATAATTTAGATAAATTCAATGAAAACATGCCGAAAAAAATTTACTTTATGATAAAAACCTTGATAACGCATCTATAATTTTTTTGCTAAAACAACATATTCACTAAAAAATTTTATGTATTCATTTTCTATATAGTTTGTTTGAATTAATTTTGATAAAAGTTTCATAAAAGTGCTAAAAATGCTAATGCTTTTATTCCCTTAATTTGAATTTATTCGCTTAATTCATACACAATTATTTTAATTTGCTAAATAATATATTAAATATATTTCAACATGATAAAAATGACATAAGTTTGGGGGTAGAAAATTATTCGTATTAATAAAAGTAATGATCCCAGCGTATTCATTATAAACAATTTACAATAATTATTAAGCTGAAGTATCATATATTTTAAAAATATTATTCATTTTGTCCTTTCAATTCAACTTAGTTACTAGTCTTAAGCTATTATTTGGGAGCTTTCAAAAAAACCAATCACTCTGCAGTAATATATATGATACATATTTTTCACACTTCATCGAAATATGTCACACTTTAGGATGATTACAATGTTTTTTAAATTTTCTTCTCCGCGAGCTTATGATCAATCAATGTCGGTTTTTGGTGTTGAAATTTCAGAGTTAATGGTATATTATTACCTAGAAATAAAAAGAAACGTATTTCTTTGAAAATGTGGTGTTTTTGGAAACTACATGTCAAAAAAGTTTATGAAAACAGTTGTTAAAGGTATTCATAACATTTTAGTTTTCTTTAAAGCGTGAATTGTAACAACAATATTTTATTTTTGCTATATTAAAAGAATGGGTAGCGATATTTTATGTTCCTTTCTATTTCTTACGAAGTTTTGACGTAACACACAGAGAGCTGCATTTCTTCTTATAATATTCTCTAAAACAGAAAAACAATTATTTGTTCTGTTTTTAGTTTGATTTGGTGATATAATTAGAGAATAAGTAAGAGGAAATATTTTTCTTTATTATTCATGTGAAATTTAGAATTTATTTGGGAAGAACACTTTTGGAAAAATTGGATTTGAGAAAAACGCCATCAAATCATTAACGGTAATCCCAGTAAATTGTAAATATCATTAACGGTAATCCCTGTAAACTGTTAATATTTCTATAGATATAAAATAACTTTATAATTCCAGATAATGTAATAAAGAGTAATGGAATACTAATAAAACCAGAACGTATTTTGCAAATAAAGAATAATACAATATTTAAAACAATCTTAGATGTGTATGCATTGTTTATATTTAAATAATTAAAACCGTTATATATATATATATATATATAAACTAACAAAACAATTCATGCATAAGCTTATAAATATAAGTAACAGCGGGGCTATATATATACCCATAGTATATGCATGCATACGCTCACACAGCAGGTGTGCTAAAAGAAATATCTTCATGCTAAATCTACTACTACTAAATTTTGCATGGTTTCATCTCCTATATTTTAAAATATGAAGCAAACCCAACTAGATAGCAAAGTTTATAGTTTAAAAATTTTCGACAGTGATAAATAAAAATAAAACAATAAATGATGAAGTTAGTAAGCGACTGTGTAGTTCATTGACATGCGTATGTGTTTTTAAGCAAAAAGTAATAAAATATTTCTCAAAGAAATCCTCATATGTGTCCCTTACATACAGATCCAAAATATTGATTGACACAGCTATATTTTTCAAGTCTCTCTAGAAAACAGTAATTTCGTGTATGGAATATTTCCGATGGGAATAGCACGAAATTTCTAGTCACGTCGTGATGTCATTATTGATGAAATTTGTTTTTGATTAATAAAAATATGAACAAAATGCTCAACATATATTTTTGCAGAGCATAAGAGTTGCATGAAATTTTTGGAAAATGAAAAAGGACAAGAATTAAATTATTTCGTAAGCGATAAACATAAAATGTATTGCAATCCTCCAAGACAGAGAAACTGCTTGCATGGAACAAACCTTTACAGATAATTTGTCCTCATCAATTATTCATACAGTAATCTAATTAATAAATACATATTCAGAGAGGTAGGGTAGTAATTGTCAAACGGATTACAATGAAATTCAGAGGCAACGTTATTGTCAGTGCAAGTGCAATGGTACTTTGGAATAGCCTCATAAATCTTAAATTTTAGGCAAGATCATAGAAGACATATAACAATTCTACAAATATATTTATATTGCAGAATGACTAACGATTTCAATTGCAAACGGATTCCTTTGCTTGAAAGACTAGGATGAATTTTATGATTAGTTTTAATTGAATATTGCACTAGATGCAACAGGAAGTTTATTGGCGACGAGCCTCTTGATTTTGAGTCACGGTCAAGTGAAGAAGGAATTTAATATTTGATTTTAAAGGAGAAAATTTTAATAAACAGGAGTATCACTTACGTGATGCTTTATACATGAAAATTTACATCAATTTAGCACAATATTTTTTTTTTGTTTACTTATGTTGTAAGTACAACTTTTGTCGATTAAAATAAAATAAAGTGTTATGTAAGATACTTAGACAAAACACTTAATAACATAGTAAGGGATTAAATAATTTAAAGAAATTGATCATATTTAAGAATTCATTCGTAATAAAGCATGTTCTGTTTATAAAATTTACAAAATTATTTATAAAATTTAATCAACAAAAACAAATTTGTAATAAAGTTGAGTGCAAAATTTAACAGCTTCATTGAACAAAATATTTTATTAATATATGTTCAGCAATAATTTTGCATGTATCAAATTTATTTTAAGAAGTTGCAACATCCTGAAAGCCACTCAAGTTGTTAGGAATTTGTATGGGAAACTTTTAACCCAAGCCTACTTGATAAAATTAATTTCAAACAAACCGTTAAGATACACATAAGAATATGAAATATTATTCTTTTACCATTAATTAAAAGTGTACAGAAAATTTTCTTTTAAATTCTGAAATAATCTAAAATAAATTGTGCAATTTTAAGATTATTTTTTACAATAATTCATTAAAAAAATTGAGATTCCTTTAAACATTTCTATTATTTAATAAACAAATTATTATGCTCTTTCTACATCTGCTTTAGAAAAATTAATTATTGGTATAAAAAAGTTACAAAAAGAATTAAATTTTGGAATTTGATTCCGTAAGTCTTCAATTAATATGTTGAATTAACTCTAGAGATATATAATTTTCTGCATGATATTAAAAAGTATCTAAATGAGTTAACCAAAAATAATTTTTAAAAGTTTTACTTTTTAAAAGAGTTCGTGTCGTAGTTAAAATTAACATAAAAATAATTTTAAATTCAATAATCAAAATCAAAAACACAGTTTCCAATGATCGTTATTTATACAAAATATTTCTTATAATGATCCTCATTTAGTACATTTATTTTAACACATTTCTTTCATTATTTAATCATGCATCCAAATATTTAAAAATTTACAATTTGGGGAAATGACTCCCCAGCACATTTCCTATTTTTACATATCCATTTAATTGAATCTCCCGCTTAACCCAGATAATTTCTCTCTTCACATTTAAATTACAAAGCGAACATTTACAGCTTTCTAATTTTCCCTCAACTTTTGAAAAGAAAAAGGCGTGCTAATCAAACGGGCCGACAGAAGTGATTCAATTGAAAATTCTGACTCACACTAGATGATAGTACCAAAAGAACTGTCATTTATCTTGTGCAATAATTTAAGTTGTGAAAAATTAAACTCGATGTTCAGCGTTCAAAATTAATTTTCATTCTTATTAAGTTTTCTCTAAAAGAAAAATTCAGAATCGTAGCTATAGATATAATCTCGTATGTTTCAGAAATTTGAAATAGTAGTAACAAGGAATTTTAAGCGAAGTTGCATGTTAAATATATAAGGGTAAAAACGAGTACCTATTCAGAATTTCCCATAGTATTTTGAGAGCGAAAATGTAATTAGTTTGCCAAAAAAGGCTGAAACAAAATGAAGCAAAACTAAAAAGCTTAAAGAATAAAATGGGAAGAAAGAAAATCTTTTTGATACATGTAAATTAATTTCTAAAATAACTGCTACCATCCCCGACACTGATAAATTTCAAACTTAGAGAAAATATGCATGTTAAAAGAAGCCTTTTAGAAAAAGTTGGTAGCTTTGAAAAAGAAAGGGAGAAAACAGTTTTTTTTCCTTAAAAATTCATTTTGAGCTCCATCTTATTAAATATTAAATGTATATTTATTTATTTAATTTGTTTCTAAAGAATAAACTAATTACAATTGAAAATGCAACCAATGCATTTTTTATAATTCTGGAAATGTTTTTAGTTAATTAACTTAAATTTTATGAACAAGAAAAAAGAAACTTAATGCCTAAAATCAGTAGAAAAGTAAACGAAATAATGAATATCCTTACTAGGTTTGTAACAAATTAAATTTTTTTTTCAATTTATAATACATGACAAAAAATATCATTCGAATTCGAAAAAATATTTATTTGGCATGTGAATTAAAATATTCTTCCCAAAGAAAAGAAATCATTGTGGGCAAAACAATCATCTCTAATCAAAATTTTTAATTTAAATCATCACGAACAAACTGTAAAAAAGTTGAAAATTCAAATGATATTTTATTTATTGTAACTCACACAGCACCCGTTAACGAAATACATATTTTTAACTGACTCGAGAGGGATTTATGATTCTGTGTAATGTTGAAGCATTTCAGAAGAACCCTTAATTACAAAGGTGCAAAAGCACCTTATAAGATCATAATAAAATAAAATATTTCGTGTTGCAAACGTGTTTCCTAAAATTCAATGTGAAATTACGTGATTTTAAGAGAATTTATGAAAAGAACCAAGCAGTAAGCAGTAATTGAAGCGTGAATGATAATCGACGTAACATTAAAATATAATAATAGAAATGACAATAAAATAAATTATAATCTAAGAAAATAAAATTATTCAAATAATCTTCTATGTATAAATTATAATTATCAAGATACTTTTTAGAGACATGGGAAATTCTCTAAAGGCGTATACACTAAAAGTTCTTCTGAACCTAGGCGCTTAATTTTTAAACATGCATTTTTTTTCTTGAAAATTACATGTCATTGTGTGGTCTTAAAATACTCCAACAAAAATGCTTCATTAAAGGGGGAAAAACTTGTAAAACACTGTAATCAACTCATATGGGAGCAAATTTTCTCG
The DNA here is from genome assembly GCA_019974015.1 of Nephila pilipes. Taxonomy (NCBI): domain Eukaryota; kingdom Metazoa; phylum Arthropoda; class Arachnida; order Araneae; family Nephilidae; genus Nephila; species Nephila pilipes. The sequence goes on from BMAW01040021.1 coordinate 612,110, forward strand.
TGTTACAAGCATTTTACCGAAAAATCGACGGGGAGCAACATGTTTTCACCAAAATTTATGAAAACCATCAACCAAAATCAGTTTAAAGGGGAGCAAGTCTTTATTCTAAGAGCCGAGAATTAAGAAAACTTCCAAATTAACCCCCTTAAGAAAAGCTGTCCTAGTTGTCATTACGGAAGCGTAAAATATTTTCCCTACTTTCCTTTAGTTTTATTCATCGGAATTTTTTCTCATTAGATGTCCGTTAAAAAAAACGTCCCCTATGCTACACACAACTTCGATTATCCAATTTTATCTATCGATTTTCTTTGTTGTTTAGTTTTCTCTTATGCATTATCCAAAGAACATTAAGCATTTCATGGTAGTTAAATATCTTTTCGTCACCGATAAATCTATGCGGAAGTTAGAACCATTTATTACAAAACGCCTTAATTTTTATGGGAACTTCAAAGCACAACAAACTTAAGTTTGGTTGATATTATTCAGTGAGAAAATACGTAAGTTCCGATCATGTTCGAGTATAGTTTTTAAATAGATCTTTAAAAAGTGTTCGAACCTTGGTCTCAGTTGTAAATTTTTTTTAATTCTCTTCTAATTATGATAAAAGTATGCATTATTCGTAATATTTTTCTCCGTAGTTTTGTCTTTTTATTGTTTTTTTGTGTGCTTTTACAGGATAAAAAGATAACATTTTGAACTATTTTATTATATATTAAATTTGCGATAATGTTTGATGAAAAAAATAAGCCTTTACAATATTTTTGCATTATAAGAATAAAAATGTTTTATTCTGTCGCAATGTTTTCAATATAATGATAAGATTTAATTTAAAATATGTCTTAAAACTTAGTTATAAGAAAAACATTACATAAACTAAACCTTTTTTGTATAATAAAATATATTACTCAAGCAAAAAAAATTATAACGTATTATTTTAGTTTGGTTATTACATAAAAAAATGTACCTTTACTTTCTGCGAGACATTTCGCTACTAAATCTCCAAATTGCCTAAAACTTCCTTTGAAGGAAAGCATTTTCTATTAATATTTTATTTGCTTCTAAATATTTCATTACTAAATATAATATTCATTGTTGAGAAAAAATTTAAAACTGTGAAATATCCAGAAAGCTTATATAAGAGAAGATATGAAAAAAGGAAATGATTGTATACATAAAATAAAGCGATCAGCGAAATAAGTACTCGAACAGATATTATCTATTGTGTGAGCTTAATTTTTCAGAAATAAAAGTGTTCTCTAACTAAAAGTGCGAAAATTGAATAAATACGTTTGTTTGTATTAGGTAGAAACTAACTTTTTTGTAGGAGACTAATTGGCGCCCTTGTAGACGTTTTTATTACTATTTGAACGGCATTGGGACCAATATAATTGATCATTATACGACTTTAAATGCACAGACTAAATGTTCTTTGTTTAAAAGAGGAAATTGTTTATAAAAAGAACAGAAACACGTTTAGGTTTAATGTGTGAAGCTTCACAAGAAATGAAAAAATATACAGAGAGTTTGGAAATATGCAATGTTTGGTTAATTACATTTTTTATTTATCCAGACATGCTTATATCATTCATTAGCTGAAAGTAATTAATTTCAGAAAATGTTATTATTTTTTATTCATGCTAAATATTGTTAAACGTTTTGAAATTCAATGCATTTAAGTAATATTAATCTATATGGTATGTAGAATAATTAATAACACAAAAAGTTAGTTTACCGGCGTAAAAAATATTTCAGGTTTGTATTTTTAACAATACTGTTTTCTTCTTATAGTTAAATATAAAATTTAATTACTCTTATAAAGCTTGTGAACTACAAAGTATAAAATACATGAGATGTTAACTGACTTCTAAAGATTCAAAAATAACTTTAAATACAATACAGAATGATTGATTGCTTTTCTGAACAAATCGATTTAAGAAACATGAGTTTTGAGTTAAATATAATTGATCTCTAAGAAAACAGGGTATAAAAACAAGGCAGTATAGATGCCTGTTAATTAAAGATGTCCATGAATTTATTTCTTGATCGAGTAGAGTTGAGCTTCTATCGATCTGAAGGCCTGGTCTTCCCACAAGAATATCAATTACCTTAACACAAAAAAAAAGTTTTCTCGGTTTGCCCTTTGCCACACAAAATGACTCGCCCATCAAACCCTTATTTTTCTGTGAGATTCTTTCCTTTCAACATCATGTTATTCTCCGGATTTATTTCTTTTAGTCAATAAAAGAATCTATTACCTTAAGTACATGTTCTGAGCTAATTAACTTCTGTATCTATTCACAAATGCATTGATAAAAACTATAATAAAGATAAAGAACTTCATAATTCTTGTAGGTTTTTACCGATCCGTAGTAAAAAAAATATGTTTGACTTATGACATCACACACATACAAATTCGAGTGCCTTGACCGGTATTAAATGATTATTTCGAATGATATTAAAGGTGAATAAGATATAAAATATCCGAAATGGTTCAAAAAAATCTGAACTGCTTCTTTCTCTGAATGTCTGCAATCTGCAAAGTGATTTTAATGCAACATGAAGCTTACTTACGTGGGCTCACGAGAAAGCAGTACTTCTTTGGTTATAGTGTCTGTCACGCAAGCTAAGAAAAGCGTAGCAATTTACAAAATTGCCGTAACGCTCAGATTTGAAAACATCGATAAAACATATGCTTCCTTCTATTTCTTGAAGGAATGGAAACAGTGATGTGATGTTAAACGCCAAATTGCTGAAAATACAAGCTTGCAACATGAAGCTTTTAACCGAAAATGTAAGTTTACTCTAGACTATAAAATTAGTACTTTGTTCAAACTTTCCTTTAGTTAGTTGAAGAATGTATATAAAGCTGTTCTCAGTTGTTTTCTGTACATTTAAATTCCTCTCATATTTATAAGCAAGAGAAATGAATAAATAAAATAGAACATTTTCCAAATAAATGCTTCAGATGCATTTAATTAATTCATAATGGCTCATTAAGCTTGGAAATTTACGATAAATAAAACAAATAGCAAAGAATAAAGGCTTTGAATAAACCTGATGCCTGTTTTGTGGAATTAAAAATGAAAACTTGAAGTTAACATAGAACAATTTGTCTATTTATTACTGTTTGATTTAATGATAATAAAAATATTTTGTACAAGTACATAAATGTTGAAATAAAGCAACAATCCAATAAATGATCCTATCTATTCATTGCTGAGTCTATAAAGGTAATGAATACATTCTTTTGCAATAAAATTATTAAACCAAAAGAGAATATTTATTTTGGTTTTTTTTTTTTTTTTTTTTTTTTTTTTGCAATAATTCTGAAGTTTGAGTTTACATGAAAGACCAAGTTATTATTTCGAAGTTTCACAAAATTAATGTAATCCTGCATATTAATACTTTTACTGCTTGCTTTTGATCTTGTTTCTATAATTAAGTATTTATTAACTTATAGATATACGATACAGGAATATAATCAAAATAAGTCAAATACGAATTTCTTCCCTTTTTATTTGGACTCGCAATATTCTTTAATACAAAAATACTAAAATTAAAAACATTAAAATGATTCAAAATGTAATTGTGAATGAAATGAAAATTCTTGTTATTGAAAAAGAAAGAATACATAGGAAAAATATTAATCTGATAAAGTAATTACTGTTAAATGATCATTTTTTTAACAATTTTCTTACAGTGAAAATCTGAATTGTCTCGAGAATATACTATAAATTATTTTAAAGATTCTTATACTGTGAAATACAGCGAATGTTGCAGAACCAAACAAAATTTAAGAAAAATCAAGTGTTAAAAGAAATATCTGACAATAAGAGTCAAATAATTCCTTGCCTGAAAGTATTTTAAAATAATTTCTTATTAATATATTTACAGTATACTCAGACCACTAAAATAAGTGCAAGTTAGGAAACGATTATTAAATAGTTATTTTTGAAAAGTTCCCATGTCAATGTCAAGTAATTTTCCTTCAAGTTAGCATCTTAAATTCTGACCAGATACGATACCTAAAAGTAAACTTAAGAGCTGATATGTGTATGTGGTGATGTCAGAAAAAGTTTTAAATACTTTCAAATTCAAAAAGATTTTTTAATTACAAAATCTAAATGTATAACCTAGCATATTCAACAAGTGCAGAGATAAAAATAGTTCTTGGTTCACCAGAAAAAAAAGGCATTTCATGCAATATTTTAAAATGTATGTTATGACTACAAATGTTTCTAAAAAAGGAACAAATTTTATGCCGACGACAAATATTCTTCTTCTAAAAAAATATCTCAAATTACATTCATAAGGAATTCATAAGTTAATTCCATAAGATAATATTAAAATATATTTAAAATTTGAAAGTATAAAAAGTATCAAAATTGTTTTATTTCTGTTAAAAAATACCAAACTAACAATGTAAGAAAATTCTTTCAACAAGCTAGTCTTCTTTCATGAGTTCTTATAAGTATTATGCGACATATGAAAGTAAATGGAAGAAATGGTATACATATAATAATGATGTCAAAACGATTGGTGTCGGAAACATCTCTTTATTTAAACGTCTTGACTTCGTAAGTTCTCCAGGCTTATTTAACACCTAGTGCAGAGACTAAAGCCTTTCTTTCAAAAACATCACCAACAGGGGGAAAAAATTAAAACACACATCTTGCAAAAATGAACTCTTTCTCTTGGCTTGTACAACACCACTACGAATATCTCTTAGAAAAGGAACAAAAATAAATGCCAATCATCTTAATTAGGGTCGTAAAGTCTTTGTGTGGTTTTCTGCAACTATCTAATGACGTCAGACTCTTATATCATGTCATTAGTTCTGTGCTTTGCGACAAATGAAAACTATATTCACAAAGAGCTTTGAATAGAAACGAGGTAAGATTCACTTCATAAAATATCTCATTAGTGTGAATTTTCACGGACGAACAAACGCGAGCTTGTGTGTTTTTATTCAAGTAATTTTTTTTTTCTCTTCTGGAATTTGATTTAAAACTACCTAATTTTTCCTTTGAAGACAGAACCAAAAAAAAAAAAAAATTGGTAGCTAGTTTTGCAGAAGTTATTTCCCTACTCTTATGAATTTCTTCATTTTTATCTTAATCAAAAAAATAATAAAACAAAGAATATAGTTCTGGAAAAACTAAGATAAAAAATATTTGGAAAAAAAAAACAGTACAAAAAGTGAAATCAAGGGTGCACCTGAGAAAAGGATGTAGACGAAGGATGAATGGTTAATTTTTTTCTCCCTCAAAACAAAAAGGGAGCTGGAGAATTAGACAAATAGAATGCGACTTGCAATACTATAAGCTCATTGCATTGTATTTATTTAAGGATTTCAAAAAAGGAAAAGAGTTCATTTCATTTGTATAGCTAGCTTTATTAAAAATATTCAAACACAAGAAACTTAAATAAACAATTATACTTTATAGATGCAGAAATGAACAAAAGGTAAGTAATGATAATTTTCTTTACATGAGATGTATAAAAAAAATAAATTGGTAATATTTTTTTCTTTCTGTTTCTTAAAATTATCTAGTCAGTCTCCATTTTAAACATTAATATTTTTATTTTGAACTATTGAAAATCACATGAAAAATAAACAAATTAAAGAAATATAATAAAACTGAATAATAATAATAATAAAAGTAAAAAATGTGGTAAAATTGATGATTTATTCAAGATTTGGAATTCCATTGTAGAAGGACATTATCTCCGATTACTTCCATTAGAATACACGATACCAACTGTACAGAAAATTTATGGATTCAGATGCCATTTTATCTTACGAATATAATAAGCAGTAGGGGCTGTTACACACTCTCCGATATTTAGTTCCAGGCTTTCATGTACTAAAGAATATCGAAATTAGATAATCAGTAATAAGCACAATGTTTTTCCTGTAGTTATAAATTCTAGTTTTAACTTCAAGACACAGAATGAAGATTTTGGAAATGCTGTTAACTTTAAGAAGCTTTTAATACTACAAAACAGAATAAACTAGTTTAAGCTGGTTTGTAATTGAGTATTGATAAGTGGAAACGTTAAATATGAAAATATAAAATGTTGTCCCGATTGATTGTTTTTGGAATGTTTAATAATTACCGCAATATGAACCTGAAAATTTTCTGACAGGGTTAAAAAGTTAATAATTTTTTTTCAACCAATCTTACTTGACTAAATGAATTGAAGTCAGTTATTAAAGTCATTTTATCTTATTTGCTGTAGTTTATGAAAGAATTATTGTACATGAAAGCATTCCGCTACAAAACTGAAAAAAATGTTTAAACTTCATCCTCTATTTTTGGAATTTTATGAAAATGAGTTCATATTTATAATTATTTACTACTAAACAAGGGAACGTGGTTTGACATATTTTTGAAAATAAATCGAGTCATCAATAAGTCGAGCGCATTAATATCATAGGCAGGTTATCAACATGCTTGGATATATTCGATTCAGTGTAAGATAGTTGTGCTTCAGTAATATTTTGATGCATACTTTTATATCACCCAATTCTTTAATGGCCAAAAATTTCTTAAGATGAGTCGATTGTCAAAAAATATTGAAGCATGCCAGAGATTTCATTAATCATATGGCATATTGAATTATCCTCTTTGAATCAAGAACCTCGTTCGAATTTCTGAGCATTTCGTAACTTTTTTTGGTATGTGGGAGTACTTAAAGCACAAAATTCGCGAAAATGTACCTTAAACAATAGATTATTTGTTAATTGCATAACTTAATGGATGCGAGAAATCACTTCCAGCATCTTGAAACGCGTTTCTCCAAATATGCGAAAACTTTAGCCTTGCTTCAATAAAAAGGCGTATATTTTGCACATCTTTTGTAAATGAAAGTTCAAAAACATTTTTATGCTTTGTTAGAAGTGCTTTTTATCTTTTACATAAAAATTTGTTTTTAAGTTTGTTGTTTATGTATAGTAAATTCATGAATCTCTCTAGTACGGGAACTTTTATATCACCCTGTATAGTAATAAACACATTTTATTCGGTCAAAATACCAAATATTCAAAAATTGATTAACAATTTACATTTGGATGAAAACAGTAATTAAACTTAGCGCACAATTACTACATCCATGTCGTTAAATATAAGATAAAGAACAAAATGAAACACAATTCATACAGAAAATTTAAGCAAAAACTACCTATATTGTGTAAAGCATTATAGGAGCTACGAAATTATGATGATAAAAATAAAAATGGATATAAGTAATTTAAAACTCTATATCTTACTTTGGACTCAAAGGAGGGGCTAAACATGTTTTCTGGATCCAAACCATCACACTCAGTAATTTAACTTTATAGCAACTCAGTTAACACCAAAAACAAAGAACAAATATTTTTACACATCAAAATACTACAAACGAATATTTTAAAATTAATATGTGATATTTCATTTGATAGCAACAATTTTTTAAAATAATGTTTTTCTTATTCTTAACAGCTTGTAACAATGAATCACTCCATTTAACAATCTAATCATTATCTTAAAACTTTTCTGAGATCGATATGAAAAATGTAATTCTGAGGCTGAGAGATATAGATTTATATCATGATTCACCTTCCCCTTCTAAATACATTAAAAATCGATTAAAGAAACATTTAAAAATAACAGTTTACATTAGTCAAACTCCATGAAAACACAAAACTGCAATTCAAGAGAGTTTTAACTGAATTTACGAAAGCCTTTATTTTTGCAAGTGATATAAATATAATAAATCAATCATTAAGTAACGAAAAACGTTTTAATGAACCGAAGATAAACATAGTACTATGCACACGTAAGTTTAAAAACTTTTCTCCGAATTTCTATGTGTGAGAGTATTTCATAAACAGATAGTTAAAACAGTTTCAAAATAGGAACTACTTTTATGAATTTCTCCATAATTAACATTTATTCATTTTACATTCATTATAAAATTGCCATAATTTCAAACACCCTTGTTTCAACAAAATACTCTCTAAAATTCTCTCTCTCTCTTAAAATTTCCTCTACAATAATAATTATATATATTTTAGTCTAAAATGTCATCCAAAGTAGTTAAATTAATTTTTTGTTCAGAAAATATTAAAGAAACGTACCACTTGGTCAAAAATTGCCAGCGATTTGTTTTTCTGCTATTTTAAAATTATGATAACGTGTACACTTTAGATTATATTAATACCAACTCTCGGAAAACTGTTTAAATAGTCTTCCAATAGATACATACACTTATGAACATGAATTATGTTTAACTTTAAAAGGTTATATTATTCTGATAGAAGAGATTTGAACTCACGGTCATAAGTATTTCCTTTTTTGAACTTTGTAATTTGAGAAAGTGTTACTATATATGTATGTAGCATTCATAACGTTCCAATGAGAATTTATTGTACTACATTTAATTTTTTTTCAATACAAGTAATAAAATTTAATTTTTTTTTTCATTTTTTGCCATAGTTTTCTTACACTTTTATTTAACATATAACAATCAGACGTATAGGAAAATTTCTTTCCCTCTCGACTGCTTTTATCTATACGCATCGTTGATTGTATTGCTTCGTGAAGTCCATTCAAAAACGAAAAAAAAGTTTTTTAATGGATTCTGTATTCCTTGTCCCATTTTAAATCCCTTCTGATTACAAACGATTAATCATTTAGCTGTATTTTCGGATAAATTTAAGAAAGGTATAAAAATATACACAAATAGAAAGTTTCCGTTTCGATATATTTTTCTTTTTCTTTTCTTTTCCCCAAGTTGATATTGAACGCTTATAATGCTTTTTTTTTCATCATTTTGAAAACAAAGCAATTCTAAATATTTATGGAAAGTAGTAACCATTATTTCTAATTATATGCATTACATTGGAGTACACAAAATTCTAGGTTCTAACGAAATTATGCAATCACTTGAAAACCGCGACAGTCGTGTGGTTGCAAGCTTACGGCCGGTCTTGCTTCTGTCGAGTCGTGGGTTCCAGTTCTGATACCAATAACGACCCTCCATGCAGTGATGTTGATGCACGTTAATTCTGTCGAGGCTCCAATTCCTCTCTAAATTGAGATGGGGAAGATTGGAAAGGTGGGTGCCAGCTCAGGTATTGTTCGCGTCATTTGATTGAGGTTTAAAATAACGTGGTCCGTCAATAATACCTATCGTGTTGCTTCTAAGTGCGACATTAAAAAGCAGTCAATCAAGCAATTTCCGGGAAAAAACAAAGGAATTCTATAATTTCTTAATTTTTTTCATTCTTCATAATTAAATACATTAACTTCTGCTATATTTATGAGAAAACTGGGTTAAATTTCAGAGGCAATTCACAAATAAGTGCTATTGAATTTTGCTTTTATTTTATTATAATATTATAATAAAATTAGTTATTAAAATATTATAATGAATTATATACTTTTGAAAATTATAATTAATAAAATTATATCTTATGAAAGATTTGATTATTTCGTCAATTTAGTGCCTGAAGAAAGTTATATTATATTTAAGTATAAGAAATATAAAAAAATTAAAGAAGTATCTCATAGTGGCCTGACTAGTTTAGCTAATTTTTCAAAATAATAATAGCCCAGATGTTTAAGATAATTAATCTGTTTATGCTTCTTGTTTAAATTAAATTTGAGTTTATAAGAATATTATAGAAACTGAGGTATTTCATAAAATATAATAGGTAATAAAATTTGCAGGTATATTTGTAATAAAAGAGAGAGTTTTAATATCCATTTCAATAGAGCAAATTTATAAAAAAAATAATTAGCGTAATTTAATATGCAGGAATATTATCTTTAATTATATCTTATATGATAAGAATTTAGTTTTGAAAAAACCAGGTATGATGATTATTTTTTAAAAAAAAATCTAAATTATTGGATTGTTGATAAATTTTTTGTTAATTTCTGAGAAACATAATTGAAATTTGTAGACTATAAAATAAAATAAATAAAATTATAATCTATTTTAAAAAATTTCAAGACTTTATAATGTTTCATCTATTTTTTTCTTATAGCTTACATTGTCCAAACTTACATCTAAAATTGATTTTATTTATATAATGTTGATGGCAATACGCGTTTTTTTTAGTTCTATTTTGTAATGTAGTTCATGATGTCTGCAACTTCAATGAAATTTAATTTTCTTAAAGAAATTTAATATGTATCATATATATTTTAAATTTATTTTAATATCTTTCATAAAATATGTTGGTAATTTTACTATTTTTGTTTTGAACGAATTTTTTTAGCATTTTTCAGAAAGTTTTCATTTAAGTTGGAAATTCTTGTTAGTATGCTGTTTGTGCTATTTTTCTATAGGATATAATATGAGAGACTGTATTTAAATTTTTTTAACTTTATATTGCTTTCTACGATTATTAATAAGACACGTATTTATGACTATTACATCTTAATAAGTTATTTAGTAATAGTTATTTTTAAATTCATTTTATTTTGTATTCTTCATATTTTCTCATGTGTTATATTTCGGAAATGCTTTATTTTTATTCACTCTTAACTTTTCTTTTTTATTCCCTTTGTAATTTACGTTTATTAGTATTTGCCCATTTTATTGGAAAGTAATTGCTTTGTCGGATGGTTAGGATCCATTAAAACATCTTCAACTAGCATCTCAGAACAAAGCTGGAGAAAAAAAAATTAATTACTTTTATACTCTAGCTTTGTTTCTTTATTTTATTAGTTGATAATAATTTCTTCAAGAATATCCTTTCAAGTCTGATTTTGATTTTCCTGTTTTTAATAAATTTTAAATAACAATTCTTAAGATATAACAATTATTAAGAATTTTATAATTTGAAAAGTTATATTACATTTACGATTTTGATATTTTTGGAAAATAGTTTAATACAATATTAATATGTACCGGGCCGGTTCTAGTGGTGAAGCCTTCATCGTGCCATTTAATTTCAGCCACCCCTTCATCCTCTAACACCATCACTCGTTTTTGATGGTGTTCAAAAAAAAGCAACACAAAGCACATAAAAATTTATCTTTGAATTACATTGCTAACCAAAAACGTTTTGGAAAGATTATAGTGCATTCAAACTACATATATATATATATATATATATATATATATATATATATATATATATACAGAAACTTACAGAAGTTTTCTCTAAATTTGCAGAATATTATTTCTATAGTTCACCTTAGAATACAAGCAAATACAATAAATTTTTTTTTTTCATTCTACAGTACATTTGATTAAAATATTTGTGCATTATATCTAAAGGAACTATAAAACTATTCGAAAATGTAGATAGAATTTTCTCTGATTTAAATGGAACGTAGATTTGCAACTTTAGTTTGTTCTATTTTCCATAGGTACGGGAAGCTAAATACTAGGGTATAGTTTGATAAGTTTACGGCTTGACCTAGAGATGGCTCCAGCAGTTCAATATCCCTCTGGCAATCTATAGTGCTATCCTTTATAAGCTTATATATAAAATTCCAGGAAGATCACGCAGTATACGTTTGATAGCGTTTTAAGCGTGACGTATAAGACCACTTTTTGAAAATGGACAAATTGGAAAAATGAGCTGTTAGAAAATACTTCAATTTGAAAGATTTGAAGCCATTTCAGATCAAACAAGAAATGAGTTAAACACTAAAAGTCTATTTTCTGACATATTCAATGATAAGACAGTTGATTTCTGAATTTGAAAAAGCTCCTACCAGAACTAAAAACGAACATCGCCATGGACCCCCATTGAGTGATGATTCTCAAAATTATAGAAGGGATCCGTGAAATCATCCAAGAATACCGTAGATTAAAACTGACTGAATTAACTGAAACTATTTAAAAATCAAAGGAACTTGAAGGAAATATTTTACATTAAATTTTAGGCAGTTAGAAACTTTGCGCGAGGTTGGTGCTGCTTATGATAACATTTTAGCAAAAATTTATTTTGAATTATTTCAATTCAGAATTAAGCGCTCTATACCAGGTGTGCAAATATGAAATCGGAATTTTTGTATTGAAAATAAAGTTTATTGTATAAAATGAAAATCATGTTTCATTCGAAATATTGCCCATCACCAGCTGTATATTTCCTTCATCTCTCTGACAATTTGTGAATGCCATGCCAAAAAAACTGTTTCTCTTTTGAAGCAAACCAGTCATCGAGCCATTTTCGTACATTTTCGCAAGATGTGAAGCGTTGCTCAGCAAGTGCGTATCCCATCGATGTAAATAAGAGAATATCGGATGAAGCCAAGTCTGGTGAGTGAGTCGCATGCAAAAGTGTTTCCCAACTTAATGTCTCATTCGTTTCATTGACCAGTTTTACTGTGTATGATGATGCATTATCATGGAGCAAAATCTTCTTGTGTTGCCTTTTTTGATATTCTGGTAGCTTTTCACGCAAAGCGTGATTCGAATCTATCATTTGTTGCTGGTAGCGTTCAATATTAACGGTTTGGCCAGTTCATAATAGATCACACTCTTCTGATCCCTCCAAACACAAAGCACTGTCTTCCATCCATAACGATTAGGCCTTGAAGTCAATATCAATGGTTTTTCTGGAGTTACCCAAGATCTCTTAAGCTTAGGATTCTTGAAATATATCCACTTTACATAACCAGTCACAATGCAACGGAGAAATAGTTTTCTTTTGTACCTGGCAAGCAACATTTTAAAAGTAGTTTTTCGGTTTTCCTGCTGTCTTTCATTCAGCTCATGGGGGACCAATTTCCTCATCTTCTGGATTTTTTTCATGGCTTTCAAACGTGTGTTCAAACGTTTTGTATCACACTGAATTGATCTGAGAGTTGTTATTGGGTTTGAGCATCTTTCTCATCTAACAATGCTTGTAATTCACTGTCTTCAAACTTTTCCGGTGGTCTTCTACACTCACGTCGAAATCACCCTTTTTCAATTTTTCAAATCACTCAAAACATTGTAATTCAGCAGGTGCATGCTCACTGTAAGTTTAGACAAACATTCAATGCAATTCAGCAGCAGTTTTCAAATGGTAACAGAAAATCGACGCTGTACTCGAATCGTAGTTTCCAGACCCAAAATTAGACATGTTCAACGTTATTAAAATCTATGTTGTTGAAGGAAATTTCTATTGTTTTTAGTTTAAAATGTTAATCAGATGTCAAAACCAGAAAATAACGCCCATGACGCAGTTTGGAGGTAATTACATTGATAGCTAGTACTATCTATACGAGAATTACGCGCGCGGTTTACAATCCTTCGTAAATCAACAGAAGGCATTACTAAATATGCCAATATCATTTTCAATGAACAATAACATTTAATATTTTTTTTGGCTTAAACTTCAGATTATTTTGTAAGAGTCATTATATACTTTTGAAAAAATATCAGTGTACTTTTATCTAAGCTTTACAGTAGCATATAATATCCTAAAAATTGTTTTTAACTGAAACATAGGAATTAAACTGATCAACATTGATATTATTCTGAAAAAATGTTTAGCCAGGAGTGTAACATATAAATAAGACTAAAAATTGTTTCTGGACAAAATTCATAAACTAAACTTTATTATTAAAAATAAACTATACAATTCTTTTCACTCAAGTAACAGACTCGTAAAAATATTAGACTTGAAATCCGTAGAGAATACTTAGGAAATTTAGAGCTAAAACCTAATTACTGAAACTATTTAACAAAATCAATATACTAACGCCGGGGAGAGAAATATGCGTTCTTAATAAATTTATTCGCCCTTCAGTAAAGGAAAAAATGTTTCTGATGCTATTATAGTCTTATTTACGAAATGATTAAGAGTAACCTTTTGCAAAATTCCATTTAAAATATAGAATGGACAATTACAAGTATTACGTATTCTTCATAGATGAAACATTAATTCAAACAACACACAGCATACAGTTCCTACCCATTATTATTTAATTCAGATCACGTTAGCCAGACAGAGTTTACTCGATATATCATAGAATTAGACGGAGAACTAGATTGCGGCTGGAATCGATTTTCACCCCAGGATGAGATTTACGAGTAAAATTAAATCTAGCAATTTCCAGCAAAAAATCAGAAATCAATCGAATTCAATTCCAAGTAAAACTGGTCTTTGAGTTTCTGCAGATAAAATGTGAGACATTTTTCGCATTTAAATCTTAAATTTTGAAAAAAAAAAATTCAATTCAATTCAGTGTTAATTAACAAATATATTCTGAGAATGAATCTGAAAGGCAATAGTATGTCTGATAGCTTAAAGTTCTAAGCAAAAATATTTTTATTTGTTTGGCTATAAATTTTGGGAACTTTTAATTTCAGAGAATAAGATATATTAATCTATTCGTAATCATGTTTTACAAAATTTGGTTAGATATTTTATATTGCTTTAATTTAAAGCGCTAAATTGCGAATTTGAGGAAATAAAAATTAATTTGTCATAATATATATATATATATATATATATATATATATATATATATATATATATATATATATATATATATATATAATGGAAATAATGATTCAGTAATATAAAGCAATAATTAAAATAATTAACTAAAATTAATATAAAAAAGCAGTAATTAAAATAATTAATTAAAATTAATATAAAGAAGCAATAATTAAAATAATTAATTAAAATTAATATAAAGAAGCAATGATTAAAACATAAGGAAAATTTTAAAAATTACAAAGGAAACTTATAGGTTTTTTTTATTATTATTATAGGAAAAGTGTAAGAAAAATGAATTTTTGTTACTGCAAAAATCAAAGAAAAAAATTACATAACAAAACAATTAAGAAAGAAATCAATATACCTGAAAAAACACTAAGCAAATAAATTATAGCGAGAAGATAAAGTTCAAATCATAAATAAGTATAAACCATAGCATGAAAAATAAAGAAATATGAACCATAAAAAATGAAACATAGCATTTAAAAATCTAAATTTGTCTTTCGACAAATTAGCTAGCTGAAAAATGTTTTACAGGTACTCAACAATCCAAATAGAAAATGTTATAAGCTGAACTGAAAACTCTATTAATTCAAAAAGAAACAAGATGAAATAAAAAAAAAAAAATGCGAAAGAAGAAATTAAATAAAATGTACATATAGACAAAGAAACATGCTGAATCTGTACCTAATGAAAATTGAAAAACAGCAATCTAAACTGAAGATAAATTAGATTAAAAAAGATTTCAAAAATGTTCATGAAGTGTCATGCATAGCAACAACCTTCACATAAATCACCCACTTACAAATAAACATTTATCGCTCAAGTTTAAGCTGGAAATATAGCAAAACCCTCAATCAGAGAGAAAGAATACTAATGCAAGAAAAATTGTATACTTTTAAACAAAAATTAAAGCAATATGGGAAATAATGAGAAAAGAGAAATAACTTTATAAGTATTATGTTTTAAATTATACTTTTGGTAAAATTCGAAGGAAATTCTGTTTGCTGACAAATTTTTTAAACTTATTCAACTTGATATAAATATCCTGTATTTTAGTCACAAGTCTAATATTACGTAAACTATTATTGTAAATTATGTTCTTAAAATTATTCAGGATTAATGAACTCTTGCATGAGAGTACTTTATGAATCACAAAGATAAAAAGGTCCTAAAACTCCACTAAGATAAAATATTCCGCTGCAATAAATTTAATATTAGGTTACAATAAATTCAAATACTCTGGACAAAAAGATAAGAAAGATTTAACATCGCTATTACTACTAATTTTAATGAAAATAACATCATCTATATTTCTGAATATTTTAAATCCATTATACTAAAAAAAAATTATCTTCATAGTGTAAATGCAAATAAATGATATTATACAATACAAAAAGAATAAAAATCTAATACAAATTAACTATAAAATTTTGAAATAAAAGAAATATCTGAATTTTAATTTTTTTAAATTTATTTATAATCTTAAAAATGAGACTTATTTCAAAATAAAAATGCAGAAAAAAATTGCATAAAATTCAGAGCAAAATAGAAGAGACAAGTAAGGACACTAAGAAATAATTGATGAAGGAGAATCCTTTAATAAAAATAAACCATTTATAAATAAAGCTATTTAATACTGCCACTGGATTAAGACAATGGAAATCTGTTTATACATGTATTAGTGATCAAACCCTCGTAATCAGTAAATAGCTTTTTAAAGAATACTTTTTAACTAAAATCACCAATCAAATATAATAAGCATACCAAAAGAAAAGTATCAAAATAACCAGAAAAAAAATTAAACATTCAAAGAAAACTTAATCATCATAAAAAACAGCTCTAATGCAAATAAGGATAATTAGGAGGAAATCATTTAAAAAACAAATATATTAAAATAACCAACAAGTGCTTAAGAATATATTTTATTATAAAAGGCTTGCTGTGATGAAAAAAGTTTTTTAAATAGCATTAGAGCTGTATATGTGATCTAGATGATACATATATGTCAATTTTTATGTGATATTATGAATTCAACATATAGAAAGATTCTGAAGAAAAAAAAAACCCGTAAAGTAAGAAATAGTAAAAGATCTTAAACTATTTTTGCATTACACAATGAACTTATTTGTAGATCTTTTCAAAAACATTTTCCAGCGTAACAAGTATTGCATTGGGCGTAGTTGATTTTATAATATAGCTTAAATATACATAACTTTTAATTTTATATTTAGAACAAAAAAAATCTAAAAAAAGATTCGTCCAACGTATACGATATTGAATATTTCATCTGCTATATATAGTTTTAAGAAATCTCTCTCTCTCTCTCTCTAGCTGCATTTTTTATTTCCAAAGAAAATATACTGATTGATATCAAGATTTTTATATATCGACAAAATATGCTAATTGTACTTTTTATAATCTCTCTATTTCTTTTATCCTGTGTATTATTCATTGTAAGTATGAACTGTTAATGACATCATATTTTTTTATGATGATCAAAAATCGATAAATCATATCAGTTTAGGAAATTAATATGGACGCAGTACAAACAACCATTATCTCCCAAAAACGGCATTTTCTCATTAGAGTGCAATTACTTCTCTTTGCACTGTGCTGCAAAACTGTTGGAAAATAAAGAAAAACGAAAAGAAATACATTGATAGTGTTTACATTCCAAAAATATATAAAAATTTTAGATGTATACATTTATTCACAAATCGTTTTAGTTATAAAACAGCTTTAATAGCAAAGATAGTAATAAAATTTAATTTTACATTTGCATAAGCTGTATCTCTTTACCGTAAGCAATATTTGAAGTAGTTAGACTCTAATAGTTAATAAGATGTAATAATTATTTTCAGTACGGTTTAGTCCTTTTTATTCTCTACCTTTTCATCCTTTTAGCAGGAAATGTTTACTATATAAATATATAATAAACCATTTTTTGAAGAAGAAATTAATATCGATTTTGTTTCTTTTGCTTGTTCCTGCGACGCCTAGGTTGTAGATTTATTCTTCAATACGTTTATATCTTTATTTATTAAGCTTACTTTGAGCAAATAATAAGGTCAAACTAAGCATTTACGCTTAAAATATTCTTTCTCCTTTTGCTGTTATTTCAGACAATATGATATCACAACCACAGACAGATAAATTTTCAGATGCAGATAAATTTCTAGAGAAATTCTCTCTTGTTATAAAAATCTTTATATTGTTAAATTGGATACGGATTAAGAGATATGCTTTCACTTTTTCAATCGTTTCTCTTTATTTATTTAGACGCTCTTCAGTAGTATTCGTTTAAATCTACTTTACAATTCGATATAACGTATTTAAACAATAAATTTAAAGAAATATCTATCCTTGAAGTATTTTTAATAAATATAAGAGATATATAAGGCTTTTTAAAGTATGTAATCAGCATTTTTACGTCTTTGGCATTATCCAGCAAATATGTATATATATATATATATATATACGTGTGTGTGTGCTCTAGATTATTTTATTTTATTTCATATTCATAAAAGGAAATGAAGAAGGTATAGTGTATCTTGAGATTTAATTTTTGTTTATATTTCTTCAATTTAAATACCTACGTTGTATGTATCAACTCCAATTTTCTGAAGAGATGAAATCAGAAATCAGAATTTTCTTTATGGAATTCTATTTACTTAAACTTTATTTCAATGATTTATATAGTTGTATTTGTCGCTATAAAAATGCGATACATAAAACAGAATACGAAATTAAGATTCGTAAGCTAGAGTAAATCTATTAATAGAGGATGCCTCAAAATATCAAATCATTGTAATTTTGTATTTTATAGTTTATTTATTTATCTATTGTATAAATTGATTTTTCTTGATTCGGATTATTTAAATTTATATGAAGGCGCATGTCATTACATTATCTACAGAATAAAAATTGATGCGGTGCGGATGATCTAAATTAAAAGATTACGAGGAATTTAAATCTACTTAATAGTGAACTGTTAAAAGTATTGTGTGTCTAAATGTAGTTCAATTTAGAAATTTAAGCAGTAATCAATTTCTTAAATATTTGTCTTTGCATGTGCTTTCTTGTATAATCTATGTATCAAAAATTAATGGTACATGTACTATCCGGTGTAAAATTCTTAAAATAATGATTCTACAAATAATATCGTAGACAACAGAAAAGGTGAGGAAGATTAGCTAAATGCTACAAGTTTTATGTTAGGATGTTTAAATAATATTCACTTTTCCGAGTTTTATAAGAACATATTTGCAGCTTTATTTTTATTTTAAAAATTAATACAGTACACATCATCTAATATTAATATTCTTGGATCTATTTAAATCAATCTAAAGGTTCTTTTTTTAAAACTGTCGTAAGTTTACTGAATATTATTTAAGACAGCAAAAACCACATCGCATCCCGTTGGGCTATTAAAATAGCACTCAATTATTTAAATTTATAGGTACATATGTTTACTGCAGCAGCATTTATTCCATAAAACATAATGTAGCATGCATCATCCAAAATTAAAATCTCGGGAACATTTTAAACCTAAAAGATGGCTCTTTTAAAACTTCGAATCTCTAGAGGTTATGAAAACAACGTTCACTTTCTAAAACATTCTCACGAAATCTAACCTTATAACGATGACGGTGAGTTCCTCTCTCTCTTTTCACTTATTTTTATCCCTTCCTAAAAATTACGAATAGGGCTCAAAACTTCCTCTCATTCATTCAATGTCACGCAATTTTTGGATAAGGCGGACTTATTAATTGTGCTCTTTCTCTTATTAATTATTCTACGAGCCTCAATAGTGAATTTTCGTGACAACCTACTCTTGATGACCATGGGTATACAAGTAGCAACTACAATTTAAACTGTGCCAAGGGAAGGTCTCTTTTGATGGGAATATTCATAGAATCATTATCAATTTTAGATTATCAAGTTGAAGAATTAGGAAGTAAAATTTTAATTTTTCGTGCGCAATATGTTTATTTGTAAGATTAATTGTGCCTCGCGGACTTTTCTGCTAGAAAACAAATGAACCGCATAAAAAGTTTGCAGTATCCAAAAAAAGGATTACGTTTTAATCATAATGCTTAACAGTCTTAATTATACACTTTGATTTCAAAATTATGTTCCGAAAACAATGTGAAGCACGTTTAATGGTCTATCATGTTAAAACTAATAAGTCTTACTGGAGAATTTTCATGATGACCATGGATTTACGAATAGCTATTTTGCATTAAGCTGCACCTAGCTAAAATCTTTTTTGATATGGAAACATTCATTAATTTTCGGATTTTTCAATGGAAGAACTAGAGAAATAAAATTACAATTTTTTAAATGTAAATGTAATGTTTTTAGTAATTATAAAACCTCATTTTTTTGTAAGAGGTCACAGAAGTAACTTGAAAATAATTCCTGAAGTTTATTTATCTTTAACTAATAAACATCATTAATGAATCAGTTATAATGCATTCCAATTTTAATTACACATTTTGATTTCATAATTATATTTTAAATACCATACGCTTATTTATTTTACTATCTTAAAACTAAAGAGTCTCACCATTGACTGAAGTCACTATTTTGAAGAGAGAAGAGTTTTCGAGTAAACAAAATCAAGGAAATATCTTCTTTTATTTACATTTGTTTCTAAAACTCAAAATTGCTTTGAATTATCTGTGGAGTATAAAATCCCTTGACTTCGTTTTCAACTTCACCGAATCGTATTTTTATTCTAAGTTGTTTCACTACGACTTATAATGATCCTTTCGATGGCTCTTTTCCAGATTGTTAAACAAATATTTTACAAAAACAAATCAAGAGCACTCTAAGAGTAGAAGAAATAGAATTAGATAAAAAAGTTTAGCACGTTTGAGACTTCAACTTTACGCGTCAAAATTAAACGTAGCCTTGAAAAGTTTCGATTATGAGAAGTTAAAATAGAAAATTCAAGAGATATGTTTTAAGACTAAGAAAATTTCGAAAAGTCAAATAAAAAATATGAGAAAAAAATCCTATCATTCGTTTATTCAAAAATTGTCAAATTTTTCAAATGCATGTAACTTTTGACTCCTTTTTCATGCAAAAATGTGCAAATGTTGTAAGAAATTGTTCACATATTTGTTAATAAATTTATAAAAGCAACATTTAAATGACCTGAAAATATTTTTTCAATTTTTTTTTAAAGTTCTAAGACAGAAATTTATTCAAAGTGTTATGAAATAAAAGTAACAGCAGCATTCGAAACTTTTTAATTTCAAATGCTTTCTGCTTCGTACCGTAAGATATTTGCTATAGAAAAATCACACTGTATTCTTAAGACCCAAGGTGTCTTGGGCTGGATTCTTCATTAAAATATGAACTTCAATTTTTCTGAATTTTGATTTTCTTCTTGATGCTGCAAAAGTAAAAAAAAAGATGATTATTTAATTTGAAATAAATGGCTCTTCATTTTAAACTTCTTTTTCTTCTTTTACAATGTAAGGAATATTTATGTAAAATCTTATAAATTTCTTTCAAATAGATATAAGCAGTATTTTGAGTGCACACTTATATGTTTCCTCTCAAATTTAGTTGTCAAAGAAAATCTCTCGTGGCCTTACGCATCATGAATTAAGATTTTTGAATTTTAAAAGAATATCATCAAGGCATCTTTTTAAAATTTCGTACATAAAACTGAACTGAAAAGTATTAATTCTTCATAAAGTTCTTTCTAAGCACTTTTAGACAGAAGATATATAGGACTACTTGTGCATACACCGTAACGAAACTACAGAACTCTTTTGAAAAATGTTAAAATATAAAACTAATAAAAAAAAGCTTACTTTTTAACAAAAGAACATTTTGAAATAAATTCTTTCTTTCATAAAATGCGTGGAAGAAATCACAACAGGTGATTAATTTCAATTAAAGAAAGAGGCCAATGGGAGGAACAACGAATATAAAACTACACAGAACACTTTCTTAAAGTAAAATCACGCCCGAAAAAAGGAATTAATTTTACGGTTACTTTTCATGCCATATGAACAGCAACATTTAAATTTGAGCACATCTTATTTATTTTTGTTATTAAGATATATTTACTTCAGTGTAGTATATTTATTTTTGTTGAATATTCAGGGTTATTCAAAATGATTCATCGCATTTCAGAATTCCATATTTTCAAAAATAAATGACACAGAATGAAAATCAATGCATGAATACAAAGGAAAGCTGCGGAAATCTTACATTGGGAAAAATAGATGACCCTCGTATATTCTTCTCGAAGCAATTTCAGAAGCTTTCACGGAGCTACATTGCAGTTGGATCGTTTGCAGTGGACAAAATGATTTGTAATGAATTGATGTTACACAGCTAGCCTCTCAAGTCACCTGGTATGGTCCCATGCGATTTCCTCCTTTGGGAATCTGTACAATATAAAGCGTATGTGCCATCATTACCAACAAATTTATTTAAAATTAAACAACGGATTTCTGCTGCTGTACGATCAATTACCACTGATATTTTACAACGTTTTTGGCAGGAATTTACATATAGAATTGACATTATACGTGTAACTCAAAGAAGCTATGTCTATTGCATTTTAAAGAAATTCTGTATTTTTCCTTTACATTCATGTATTACTCTTTATTCTGTGTCGTTTATTTATGAAAAAACAGTATTTAAAATCAGTTGATTCATTTTATTGAATTTTATTTTCATGTTTGATTAATATTCTTTCGTTCAATACGTTATTTGATGAAACTCATTCTAAATTCACTGCTGGCCATTAAAATTGCAACACCATGAAGAGAAGAAAATACACACAAAAAAAAAAAAAAAAAAAAAAAAAGAGAGAGAGAGGTATTTATTGTACGTAAATAGTATGGCATGAAGACAAAATGATTAAATTTGCAGGCAGTTTGGGCGATTAGAGGGGTGCAAAATTAGTTGAAACAGCTGCCACCTCTGGCAGTTAAAATGGCCCTTACCCTTTTAGGCATGGAATAGAAATGGGCTTGGATGATAGAAATGGTCAACTCCTTCCACGCTGCTTCAAGTCTATACCACTCTTTATCAACCGTATCAGCTGAAAGGGTTGGAGGGCCAGTCTCTCAACAACCCATGATCAGATGTTTTTAATGGATGACAGATCTAGAAACCATGCAGGCCAGGGTAACATTCGAATAAACCGTGTATCGAGGAGGGTCAAAACACGAAGTGCAACATGTGGTCTTGCATTATCTTGTTAGAAGATTGTGTTTGGCAGGCCGCGAAGATAGGGAACAACTACTGGACGTAAGATGTCAGAAATGTACCGATCTGAGTTCAAATTACCGTCGATCCAAACTAGAGTTGTGCGTGTCGTGTACCCAATGGCTGCCCAAACCATCACACCAGGTGCAGGGCCTCTATGCAGATATCGAACGCAAGCAGCCGACGTGCGGTCTCCTCGAAGTCTCCAGAAAGTATATCGCCATCACAATACTGCACACAGAACCGGTACTCGTCTGAAAAGACGACATTGTGCCACTCCTGTATCCAGCTTTGTTGTTCGGTGTACCAGAGTCGCCGTCTCTCTCTAAGCTGCGAAGTCAAGGGAAGACGAAGTAATGGTCGCGTGCTGACAATCAAAGCTTCTGCAAACGTCGTCTCATCGTGCGAGCGGATACATGGCGGCGTGCCTGCAGACATGCCCATTTCCTGACGGAAGGTCCGTGATGTGGTTGTACTTTTTTGTAGGGCCGACATCACATTATGTCTGTTCTCTTCGGGTGTTAGTAATGGGAGAGGATGAAGATCCTATATGCCGTTCCGTATGACTTTCAGCAACCCATTGATTTCATATTCGATTGACAATGGTCGGATTTCGACCAGTGCGAAGGGCAATATCATGGAACGATAATCCCCACTCTCAATAGACTACGATCCTGCCTCTATTGTATTCCGACATTTGCTGGTAAGCATTTCTTCTTCTTATTTGAGGCATAATACGATATTCTGAGCAAACTCCAAACTTACAAAGCGCTTTCCGAATGAGAAATCCACAAAGCAGCTTTTCTTTTATTCAATGCTTCAGATGTCGTTTCTATCTCTTGTGTAGTCTAAATCCTTTTAAATACTAATCATTTACATATTCTAACCTCTTCTTCTTTTCATGTGATTTTGACGTTCGTCAGATCATTCCTTCCTGGTGCTGCAATTTTAATGGCTAGCAGTGTTACATCAAACAAATACAAAATGAAGCGTTTTTTCTTTTATAGAAGAGAATATTTTCAGTTTTATTATATTAAACCTATATATATTTATATATATATATATATATATATATATATATATATATTATATTACACATATATATATATTATATTACTAATTTTATATATATATATATATATATATATATATATATATATATTACATAAATATAGTTGAAATCAGTGCTTTTAGGACTGCTGTGGATATAACAGCTAAATTAAGCATTTATGTGTAAAAGTAGAAATGTTTTCTAACTTAAACGTGATTAATCTATATTCTTAGTATTTAAGGAGTTTTGGGGAAAAATACAGTCTAATTTATCACAAAGAAATTAAAACAGCCTATCTTCCTACTAAATAGCTTTTCTCTGATATTCAGCGTTTATTTTAACTTTTTTCATTTCCTTTCGTCTTAAAATCAATTTTCGACTTCGTGTGTGTCCTTTGTCATGTTAATAGGTTGCTACTAGTCCCCATTCTCAGACTCTTAAAAACTGCCGTTTCTTCCCAAACTCTCTCATTAAAAGACAGAACTGCATCATAAACTGCTGTTATGAATTCAAAGGTGTCATAAAGACTGATTTTAGAATTTTCTTTCAAATTATGTTATCTAAGACGACTCGTTTAGAGCTCGAGTTCTTGCGAGCAGCCATAGAATGTACTCATTTAATAAAATGTTGCACATTAGCTTTTAATTTCCTTCATCAATTTCCAAGAAACCATGCAAATGATATCAGCAACTACTTTTACGTATTTTATAACAAGTTTATTTTTATATTGAAGCGTTGGAAACCGCGAGATCTATCATAAACAAAGGCAAACTTATTTAACGCATAAAATAAAGAGTTTGTGTAAGAACTTAATTACAATTGTAGAAAATATTACCTTTTACATGAAATAGTAGATACATACGAGTATATTATAATAATAAATGTAATATTTATGAAAAATATCCGTTGAATTCTTTTCATTGTAATATTTATTAAATTGAAATATAAAATTAAGAAGGAAGCAGAATTCAAATATTTATTTTGATTTGAACAACAATAATGCTATAATTTGTTTTATCATATAGTAATTAATAAAAAAGAATTCATTTTTATAACATTTAATTTTTATTTAAAACATACATACA
Organism: Nephila pilipes; assembly: GCA_019974015.1. NCBI lineage: Eukaryota > Metazoa > Arthropoda > Arachnida > Araneae > Nephilidae > Nephila > Nephila pilipes. Next base: position 636,930 of record BMAW01040021.1, read on the forward strand.
ATTCCATGAAGTAAATAGGTTTTTTTTTAAAAAAAGGCATATCAGTTTGTAATTCCTTAATAATGTTTGTAATGTTTACTATAAACTAACGTGTTTAATATCTTTAAAAGTTTTCTGTTGTATTAACAATTAGAAATTAAGAAAAGAAGTGAACTGTTAAAAATAATCGAATTACTAAAAATAAATTTCAAAAAACGAAAAAAAAAAGGGGGGGGGATCAGTGTACACTTAGCAATAGAACGTTAACTATCTAATTCAGCTAAAATCGTTAATTCTTACTGAAAAACGTTAAACATTTCATCAGAACTATTGTAAACGTACTGTTTGAATAAAGGTGATTTGAGTAACCTGTAAACTCATTCTCATATTGTAATAAAATAATATAATAATAATTAAAAAATATTAATTTTTATATTACTTTTTAAGTATAAGACACACAAGCAACTTAAATGTATAGTCGCTTAAAATATATCCTCATCAAATTGATTAAATTAGTTACTAAAAGTATTCTGAATTTAAATATTTAGGTAATTTCTGCTGCAAAAATTGCGAAAAACTTTTCTTTACCGCTAAATTTTTCAGAATAATCGCAATATTGTAAAATAAATTGTAATTGTAACAAAAAGGATCAATACATGATGACGAACATAATTTTTAATTATCTAATTCGGCTGATTCTACTAACACTTACAGGCAAGTAATGAAGTGTATTATATTTCAAATCTTCCTACAGATTCATTTTGAGCTATTACTGTTTGAATTCAGCCTGTTAAGGTTTACTGTTAAATGGACTGTTAATGGAAACTGAGATAGCTCATTTAACACCGTATCAATTTAAAATGAAGTATAGAATGCAAACTACAATATAAATGGTACCACTTATAATTTAGAGCAGAATATGAAGTCATTTTATTTCAATAACCTTTACTCACGGTTAAATAAAAAGTATCTTTACTCAGCTATAGTACTACATCCTTTTTCTTAGTAAACATTATATTACTTTCAAACACTATATGAAGATATTTCTCAAAGGTCTATTAATATTATGAAATAATAGTTTGAAAAAAAAAAACCTCTTAAAGCTACTTTTAATATGCAAAACCAAAGTATAAGCGCTCAGCAATTAGGCTTCTATGTCATCTGTTCACTCTTTCATCTTAATCATAAGCAAAACATACGTTTAAGAACAACTTTCGATTATATAATGACATGATATATGATGTGTTACGTCCTATTGGCCATCAGTGTAATATATCACCCTGTTCACTTGAGTAGCTGCCAAATTTACACCAGACTTTCCAGTGTGGTGTTGAAATTAGTTACACTACCCTTGTGAAGCGAGACAGGAGACGATAAAGTTGTTTCGGGTTGTTACACCCATGATCGGTTACTAAGTAGATAATTTTTTCCTCCGTAAGTATGGTAATTATGAAAATATGTTAGCGCAGGATTGTTAAAAAATTGCACTTTAATTTACTAATTAATTTTTTTGTTAATAACTAACGTAACTTTTTTCAAAAACTTTTGGTTAAGTATTTTAAAAAATAACACAATTACAATATCTTAATGAGCATCGAATTAGAGCTATACATTGAGTTCTTGGTGATGTACCTCATAGTTCTTACTAAATGTCAGATGTATAGAGCGATAGTCTAGCTCGTTGCACGTTCTCCAAACTTCTGCAACACACCATATGAGGACCATGCCATTTTATTAATATTCGATTTTACTTTCCTTTAAAGAGAATTTAATATTTCTTTTTTACATTTTCGATCGGAAGCGAAATTCATTTGCTATATTCAACAAGTAAAGATGCTAAGTAGAAAGAAATTATATAAAATTCTTCAAAAGAAAAAAAAAACAATTTTACTAATTAAGTTTATCAACCAAGACTATTACAAACGATATCTAGATCAGAGGATCTAACATTTGTATTACCTAAACCCCTTTACCAGGAATTAGAAATACATAGATTCCTCGAATGGACCCTTAATTTACTAGTCAACTAATTAACGTGGTAAACTAAGTTACTCCTATATGTCCGATTGGCGGACATATAATGTTGACCGTAGTTTCTCTTCCTACCTTTTAGCAAATCTTATGGAACTCTCTTAATTTTCTCATATTTAATAGCACTGATGTGGAGGTATCTCCCACTCTGGGGAGAGGTACTCCGTAAATTTACACACCTTCGAACCTTCGAAAATAAGTTACTATTACATTGGAAATAATTGTTACAAATATTTTTGTAAATAGGAAAATGAACATTTATGTTGCAGAATGGAACTTAAATAACATGAAACTAAAAGTATCTCTTTTATCGTAAATATTACTGTATAATATATATATATATTTGGGGGTGCGTGCATAGAAAAAGAGTAAACTGAAAAAATCAGTTAAGTTTATAATTAATTCAATAAAAATATAATGTGTTACACTACGTGCTTCTTATTGATGATATTAAATGATGATACATAAGTCATTAGTATATTTAACATGTGTTAGAAGTTTCTCATAAAATTTTATTTCTTTATTTCATGCCCTTCCGAAGGTTGTTATTTATCTTGAATAGGATCATAAAACTACTGTGAAGTGTTCTTCAAGGTACATAAACAAATGAAATATAGGATATGATGAAATGATACGAAAGTAAAGACAATTAGATTTTTCACCCAAGGTCATAGACCTCCTTAAATTTTTCTTTGGACTTTCAAACATCAGAAGAAAACGTCTGATCCAGAAAAGGATTTATGAATAGTCTGATTCTGAAAAAATGGCATACAGTATATAAAAATAGCTAATTGTTAGGTCGTTGTCTTAAAGTCTGGTAGCAAGCAAACTCAAGTTTGTAATCTCAGTGACATCAAAATTATCGCGTAAAATAAACGAGAGTGAACTGAAACCTAACCTAAAACCTACCCTGAAACCTAAAGAGGTATCAAAGGGCTCATATGATGATGAAGTCAGGAGTGTGAAGTATAGCTTAAAGGTATTTTTCCTTATTTGATTTTGGCTTAGAATAAAGAAGACAGTCATCAACATCTTATTATGCAGCTCTAGTTTAAAGTCACTTTTTTAAAAAAAATAAGACAAGTAAAGAAGAATTTTTTTTTATAAAAGTAAATTACCAACAGTTACATTATTAATTAATAAGGTTATTATTCAATAATTAAAATGGAGCGTTTTTAATAAAGTTCTGCACCCAACACTGTTTACATGAAACAAAAAAAAGTGCATGTACTTCGCGATTTCTTGAAATAAAGCAAGTAAAAATTCTACTTGAAAATCGAAAAACTACTGACTAATCCATGGACTCACGTTTCTCTGTTCTGTCTTTTGGGAGGAAAAGGTCAGTCAATGAAAACATTCCTCGTTTCGCATCAGTTTTTGTTTCTTTAGTATGGATGGCGTAGCTCCTTCAGTAAAGAATCGGCCAGGAAAAACAACAACTAAAACATGAATTTATTGATTACAACCTTCTGAATTAGCAAGTATACTTCATATATGGTTCTTATATTATGTTCAGATGCCATTTATTTGAAAATTTGAACCTATTCAAACTTTCTAGAAATATCATTTCTTATTTTATCTTTGTAGAATAAAGACTGTAGAAAATTATTGATGAGAACAAAATAGTAACAATAATGTATTTGTCTACACTTTTTGAAAATACCCCAAATATAAATTTCAGACGTCTCAAAATACTTTTTTTAAGAATAATTCTAAACATATTAGAAATACTTTCGGGTATTATTTATTAGTTCACTATTTTTTTCAATCTGTTTCTATTGTCATACATTTGTATCAAAATACTTTTTACTTTTTTTCAAACTATTTTGCAAGTAAAAATTGTAGCAGTGACAATAGAAAATTTAATGTGCAAAATAATGCACTGGAAAACCCCCTTTTTAATTTAATGGTTTATGCCAGGGTAGACAAAGCGTGGCACACTGGATGATTACAAGGGGTGCTTCAATCAATTCTGAGTGAACCATCGTCGTGTAGTGTTTTGATTCAGAGTTTTTGTGAGAGCGCTTTGTGTGATAAGATGTACGCAACTGTGATATATTTCTTCTTTTGCAACATTTTTTAAAGTTTTGTACTTTTTATGTTTTTATTTTAAAATTCCTTTTATTTATTAGAGTGCAAAATAAAATTACCAAAAGATGTGCAGAAAGTGATAGTAGTCGTGAATTTAATGAATAGGGGGGAAATAAGTTATTATTTGCAGTAAATTCCTCAGGAAAAACGTTTGCATTATTTGTGAAAGTGCTTTTCTACATGATAGAAGACATGATTTTAAAAGACACTATTTAATAAAGAATTAGACTTACATATAAGAAAAAGTTATTTTTGTTCTTGGATCAGAGTTTCGAAAAGAGTATGTGACTAAGAAAAAGAAGAAACCAGATAAAGATGAAATATATTTTCTAAAGCAGATTGTGAAAACTTAGCAGAGACAGAAGTGTCATATGAAATCACTTTAGCATTGCAGACAAAAAAAAGAAACATTTTTTTGACGGAGAAGAAATTGTTAAGCCTTGGCTCAAAATATTTGCAAGCCATATTGATAATAAAAGTCTTGAAAGGAAAGCAGACTAAATTTTTATATCAAAACAGACAGTTATCAGAAGTATCGAAGAACTCTCTCAGGATATATTCTAGCAACTAAAAGAACTTGTCCATTCTTATACTTTCTTTTCTTTAATTTCGGATGATTCAACGGACATATCTGATGTTGCAAAGCTAAATATTTTTTTTAAGGAATTGAGGATATATATCTATTTTTAATGTCTTTGAAGAACTTACCAGTCTGAAATCATTGCATAACCAGACAAGATGATTAGACCTATTTGAAAAGTAAATCATGCCGAGAAAATCTAAAAGTCGATCGCAGAAAACTTAACAATATGTGTACCAGTGGCGCTCCATCAATGATAGAAGTCAATGGTGCTGTAACTTCGCTTGAAATTTTTTTAAATCAACTTATACTAAAATATCATATACCAAGAGGAACTGCGTGCCAAAACTGCAAATATGCAACATATTATGTTCTTACTTAAATTAGCGAAAGAGCACTAAACAGACGAGAATCAAAGAATATTGTGAATTGTTAGATTTGGAATATGGTATCTTAACCTTCAACGTGAAGAGTCCTGGCTTTCTAAGATGCAAATTCTGTGTCGATTTTGGAAATTGAAAAATGCTGTTTCTAATTTTTAGAACAAGAAAATGAACTATCTCATGAACGAACCATATAATTTGACAACAACTGGATATTTGACTTGGCTTTTCTAGTTGATATTACTAACCAATTCAATGGTCTAAATTTAAACCTACATTGCAAGAATAAATTATTTCCTAGCTTAGTAAATAACATCAGTTCATTTTGAAATTAAATTAAAACTGCTCATTTTTCAGTTAAAAATGACGATTTGAGTAAATAACCATGCTTTAAAGAGCAGAATAAATGTGTTGATAATAATAGCAATTTGATCAAATAAACTGAAAAAATCAAGATATTGCAAGGTATTTAAGAATCGGTTTCCTGATTTTGCAGATCAAGAAACCAGCATACTCTCCTTTGTAAGCCTATTTTCATTTAAAGAAAAAAATAACATAATGAAGGTGCTTATTAGTACACGAATACAAACGGGGCTGAATGATTTGAAAACAATTTCATTTTAAAATAAAATTTGATGACCATTTTCTGGAAAAAATTGCTTTCGGCGTTATTAATTTCTGACGTTCATTCCCAAATGGATATCACCCAAAGATAATAAAAATTGCAAAAAATATGTTTATTTAGCTTTGGAATGACATACTCATGTTAACAAATACAAAACATCACAATTTTTAACTATTAAAATCAATGAAAAGAATAGAGATTCAATGCTTGTTTCAATAAAATAGAAAAAGTAAAAAAACTATTATATACTTCAGTTGCATATCAGAGCATGAATTAAAACCTACACGTATTTCTTTCATCATCTGTTTCGATCCAAAAATGTTTCTTATAGATTCAAAGAACTTAAAGTTTTAATTATTATTTAATAATGCAAATTGATTCACGTGTACGGTTTTATCTTATACAAATTTTTCTTAACTTTTGTTACCCGTTTTTCTTTCAATATATCCATTTTTATGAGCTATTACGTAAAATCCAATCATAGTTGAACCTTACAGCACTTGAGCTTCTTTCTTTATTGATCTATTTTATGGTTCTCTCTATTCGTGAATTCATTATAAGTTAAAAATACTTTTGCATCTCTTATTTTTACGAGTTAGTTTATCATGCAAAAAATTGTATTTTTCTTAGTAAAAGATCAATATATGACCTTCGCTTCTAATTTTATCAACATTTGTTAAATAGTTTTATAATGTAAACAATAGGCACAAATTGTTCAAAAATAAAATATTTCTTGTATTTGGCAATAAAAGTTTTATCAATCAATCTTACGAGTGAATCTTACTTTACATTTTATTATCTGAGTTAATAGACTACTGTGTTATTTCGTATTTCATGGTTACTTAAATTATTACATAATTACTTAAATTTTAATTATTGGTTGCTTTTTAAGAACTCTTAGTGAGAGATAGAGAGGATTTTTGAATATTTCAGAGGTTGAGAAAAATATTTTTACATTCAGTCTCATCTATTTCCTACTAATTAAAATTGTCTCTTTGCTCATCCCCTCTTTTTCTTTGTCTTCTTTCTTTTTGTATATTTTTCGAAATATTTCTTTTATCTTAAAAATTATTATTATTACATTTTCATCTCAAGAATTTCTGCACTAAGAGTTTATTTTTCAATATGTTTTATTTATGTAATATGATAAGTGTAGTTTTCATTAATTACAATATTTAATTCATGCCAAAACAATTTAATCAAACTGGTCAGTGTCTAAATTAAAAATTTGCGTTCCACATCAGTAATTTAATATTTAAAAAATCTTGAGTCAAGAATTTACCGAGTATATCATCTAGGATTATTATTTTTCTGTAAGAGAATGGCTGTTTTAAAAATTATCTTTAAGCAATTTTCAACCATAGCCGCTGAAACTAAGAACGTTAAAGGATAAAATAATAAAACTGCTGAATTCATGAAAAAAGTACTGGAATATTAACAAGATTTATTATATTGTTCACCAAAATTATGTTATAAATATTTTTTCCTTTTTAGTTATTCTTTTAAATGACTAAAATAACAGAAACGTGTGTTTTATATTTAAGAATCTCCTTTTTTATTGGAAAATTGAGCATATTGATGAAATATGTATAACATCATCACTGAAATAAAATTGAGGTGACAACTATACCAATCAGAATAACTAATAAAATATAATGAACTGTACAAATAATTGTTACCAATACGATCATTACTTAAGAGAACAGACAAAAAAAATAATAGTAAAATCCTTTTAAAGAAATTAATTACCTGAAAGACTTTCCCTTCTGGTAACCTTATTATAAACCTTCATCACTAAAATTACAAACACTAGAAATCTATCACGTCTTTATTTTTAACAGCAATTATTTGACAGTTAATCAGTCTAAAATGAGGAATTTATTCGCATTGAATAACAACATGTCATTTTGTTTTCATTTTAAGACTACATACATATATATGAAGATAAATAGTTTTCTCTTTGTTAATTATTGTGTTGCTTTTTTTTCCTTAAGAATTCATTGTTAATGCATTCATGCAACATTTTTTTTTCATTGTCTGTGAAATTTTATCATCTTCTAAAATCGATTTTTCCCCCCTCCTGCTTAATGTAAGACAATATTTTTCCAAACTGAGCGTTTACTTAAATAAAAATAATTTCACTTCTTTTCTACCTTAAATTTCCATTAAAAAATCCAGTAATATTGTCTAACACTCATTCAAAATAGCATAAAGGAGAATGGAAAGTCTTCCTTGGGATGTTAAAAGCATAAAGATTTGTTATAGACAGGCCAAACGAATTAATCATGCCTTAAAGTTTAATCAAATACTAAAATCAAAGATTCTTTAAAGACTCCAAAATGGTGGGCTTATTACAAACTATTTTATTTCAAAGAATGTAATTTAATCTATATCATGAATTGAGGAGCTTATCTTTATTATTTTACTCTAAAATGTTTATTCACAGTAATTTAAAAATACTTTCAGATTTTATTAGTTTCTAGATATTTCCACAGACACACAGGGATTTAGGTAGTTAAATTCTCAGAATTTCGAATAATTCAATACAGCTTTATTCTTCATTCTAAGAAACCTAATCGTATCTCAATAACAAGGTTTAATTAAATTTATTTTTCTTTTTAAAAAATTGTTTGTGAAAATCCCAAATAACAAGGCTCCCAACTTTGCTTGGAATCAATTACAGCTATTTCATCTATAGAATGAAATTTTAACTATTCAATAAGTTCCTATGAAATTCTTAAATCAACAAAAGAGAGTTAAATTTTAATGTATTTTCATACAATTATTTTAAATGTTAAACGGATTTACCTTCCAAAAATCAAGAATATTTCTCACAATATTTCCAAGAAAGAATTTTTATGCAGAAAGAAATGTAACAAATTCTGATTTCAAATATAAAATTTAGAAAAAAGTTTGTTAATTCATTCTTAACTTAATGAAGTGAAAACACTAAACTGGAAGAGTAAATAATTTCATATTACATTAATTTAACAAAGACAAACAAAACAATTTTAAAGTACTTTTTAATTATAAACTAAACTGAATTGATTAAACATTTTAAATTTTATTTCTTATGTAGAAGAAGCAATTTCTTAATAGATATGCATATTTTTAGTTAGAATGCATTTTTTGTTGTGATGATTGAGGTATAAGTGAAGAAAGGAACAAAAATTATTTTTAAATCAGTACATAAGTCATCATTTAAACATAAACTAATCAAAACTAGTTCGCTATCTTTAAAAGTAAATATAATTTTTAGTAAATATGACATATAAAATTACGAAAAGCTTTCCATCGATATTCGTATGAAAATAATATCAAGAAATGTTCCAAATTTTGATTCTCCTTATTCTCATACTGATGAAAAACTATTTCACTCAACAATAAATTTATCAGAAAATAATATTATCATTCTTTAAAAAATAAATAACAATTTTGTTTTCTTTTCCTCATTAATACCTCGTTCTCCAGAATAAATTAATAAAGCAATCGAAATAAAAAAAAATGATACTGCAGATTATTCAGGTCAAATTCATTTATAAATAAAGAGAGTACCCCTTTAAAACGTGTGGTTCTGCCATTGTCTGTTTTGTCCAATTTCTGAAGTATGTTAATGAAGCAACAATTAAAAAGAATTTGATGCAACAATGAGGGGGCGGGGGGAAAGGTACTTATTGATTGCTGGACGCCAAGCATTCTCACGCGATCTTCCCATAAGTGGAATGTTTCATGGAAAACCCTTTTATTTTTCTATTCGGCTGTAGTTCGGTGTTTTGCTAAAAGGGTATTACAGAAACATTTTCTAGGACATAATATTTTTTTAGATGGGAGGTCCATTGTGAAAACTGAAGTATTATATTACAAATATGCAGAACCAGTAAAATAAATTATTCATTTAACAAACACCGGAATACTGTTGACGTACATTTTTTTTTATTCCAGGTCCTGATTTCTGGGGTTTATTAAATCCGGAATGGAGTTTCTGCACAAAAGGTCGAAGACAATCACCGATTGATCTTAATCCATCTGTTCTATTGTATGACCCTCATCTTAAGAACATCCACATCGACAAATTCAGGGTGAGTTTTAATTTACACTTAAGGAAGTTTTTTTTATTTGAAACGAAAAACTTCCAAATGGAAGAGACAGATATTTCTTGGAATATAATTTCGGTGCCTTTCAATTCCTGTAAATTTCTGAAAAGAACAATTTTCTTCAAGTGTACTTCTTACGCCGCAATAACTTCGTACTCAATACCGAAAAATTGTTCTCTGAATTTAGCTCTTAGGAAAGAAAATAGGTTTTGGACTTGACTGAAAGAGAATTCATAACCAATATGTGTTTTGATCGTAAGATTCGATCTGCTGTTAGATGATGTATTGCTTTGATATACGTGACAGGCAATTTGGAGAGCCAAAAATATAGAAGAAAATACTAAAACATGTTTGAAACAACACTTCCATTATTCAAACTATTGTTTTAAAACATTATTGCATAATTTTGCCTTTTTTGATTTAAGCAAATAGCGAGTAAGTTTAGCAGCATTCAGGAATTCTAATTGTATCCAAGTCGAAAAAAACTAGGAATATTATTCTTATCATTATTATGAATAGAAAAGTTCTACTAATTAAAAATCCTTTTAAAAACTTGAAATAATAAGCCTATAGTATAATACATTGTAATTAAGTTTTCAAAATTAGCCAAAAAGTATTTAAAATACTAATATTAATCAAGATAGGAAGAATGAAAAAAATGTTATTTTTTAATGAGTTTCAAAGTTAGAATATTTCTTTTACATTTCACACACAATAAACAATATTACCACTCATTCCAAAATAGCATACTTAAGGGACGTACACATATTTAAAAAAGTTTGTGAAATTAAAATTTGATGATCGATTGGTAAATTTTAAGGAAGCGAAACTGCATTGGCATGAAAAAGACTCCGAAATAATGAGGTTATATACATGAGTGTCAATGAAAACCGAGTAAAGCGTACAATATACCGTAACTGTATCTGAAATTTTAAAGGCACAAAATGTACCTTTCATTTTCATAATTAATTTTAAAAACTATTTTAAAATATATGTAATTAAGCAAAAGATTCCCTTTATGTCTACTATTTTTTTTTATCTAATGGAATAAATTAAGTCTCACAAAAATACTCTAATTTATTAAATTAAAAGTTCCTCTTAAAGTGATACATAGTAAAAGACACGACTTCGAAATCATTTTGATTTAAATGAAACTCGTTTTAAAAGTATCTGATAATATTCAAAGAATAAACATAAAGTAAGCAATTTTTATATCAAATACCGTATTCCATTTTACTGTTGACAATAGCGTATGATACGAAACATTCCCCATTATTTTCAGCACTAAAAAATCACTAGTATTTTTCTTTCTTTTTCATTCATGTGGTTAAATAACTACGCAAATTTAGAAATTATACAAGTAACTATTCAGATGTTTGTGACACATATACGAAGATGTTAATTTCAATAGTATAGCATTTCTAAGAAAATGAAAAAGTTACAAGGCTCAACCAGACATTTTAACTTAAAGAAATAAGCTACGTTCTTGTTTTCCTCATTAATTCTACTTTTACTTTTATTTGGCGTCTTTTTTATGTTGAAGCAAAAGATTTTGGAACTTTTCTTGGAAAAGTGATGTTGTCATTAGTGTAATGTCGTAAAATAAATGGAAAACACTGAAAGTTTACATAGCATTTGTAGGTGAATGTCAGGTTGCAAAAAATAGAATAACAAATTTTTCTCTTGTATAAAAAACTCTTTATTTGTTAACAATCTTGTAGTCAGTTTCAGTTTTATGTTTCCTCTCATTAATCAATATGCCTTTGTAAATGATAGTTTTAAGTTTCACGTTTTTTAACGATAAAATATTAAGATTCTTCGGCTCTTTAATTTAATTTAAGAAGCACAAAAACGTTAAATTGAAGGGAAAAAGGAAAGCTTTTGAATTAAAAATCCAATCAAAATGATAAATGCAACAGGCATATATTTTCTTCTAAGTATATATTTAAGCTTTTGTAAAATTGACATTAAACAACGCATAAATAACTTTAATATTTTTCTAAGAGACCAAAATATTCCAAAATGTATTGAAAATTCAAATTCAGTATACTTCATTGAAATTATTGAGGGTGAAAATAACCTTTATTCAAAACTATTTACAGATGCCGTCTTTCTCGAACAAGCGAAACTTCGCAAATTTGAAAAGAGTTTTAACAATCTTAATTACATCTGATCTTATCATCATGTTGCATCAAAGACTTATAAAACATTTAAACATTATCAGAATGAGTATATTACAGTCCATGATGTGTTCCGCAACAAAAGCGTAAGAAGCTCATCGATAAAAAAAAAAACAAATTCTGCTCAGGATATCTAGAGATTTTCGTAGACTCTAATTGTTAACAATTATATTAATAATAATTAATAGCCGTAATATATATATATATATATATATATATATATATATATGTGTGTGTGTGTGTGTGTGTGTGTGTGTGTTTAATATTTTGTATTTATTAATATTTTTTACGTGCAACGTTTTTATTTGTTAATATAGTCTTTCCATTTAATGTTAATATAGTTTATCAATTTATTTATATATTTGTTAATATAGTTTATCTATTTTAATTATAAAGTAATAGTTGAATAAGATAGTTTAATTCTATAAAACTAGTTTTACCCTACTCTCAATTACAAGACTGAGAAAGCATTTTTTATTGCTTTTATATCCTTACATTGTATCGTTATTTCTGTAGTTGTTTTTTTAAAAAAAACTATGTGTCTTTGATTTCTATTTTCTCATGCTTTATGCATGTGTCCATATTTGAACCTCCTTATTTTTAAGACCTGAATAATCATTTAAGAAAATTACAATTTGAATTATTTTTATTTATGCAAAAGTATGATATTTTTAGATGTAAATTTATGTGCAATAGTATGTAACATTATATATATATATATATATATATCACGTATTGCTAAAAAAACGTGATACAAGAATTTCAATTTTAAAAAAAATAATTGAATGAAAATTTTATATTAAAAGTTATGCACTCTATCCCTTTTCCGGACTTGTATATCACGTGAAGAAGTGAATCACAAAAAAAAAAAAAAAAAAAAAAAAAAA
>BMAW01040021.1:684621-729996 GCA_019974015.1 Nephila pilipes
AAAGATTCGAAATGAAATTTTTTAACAAGATAAATTTTCAGCGACGAAATTCCTTAATTTTATTTTACAATGCCTTTAATCTTAATAGGATTTGATTCAAACACAACGGGAAGATTGTGAGATTTGAAAGCAAATACTATATTAAAAAGCGAATTATTTAAAACTAAAAAAAATGACATTTTCAGCTGACTAAAATGTCTTTACCGTTTTTATACATAAATTATATTTTTTACTTTTACAAATTAGTATAAATTTAGTTTCGGAAAATATCGAAGCATTAAGTTACAATGCTTTCATTTTTTGAATTAATTTACTTAATTGAATAAATTTTCTGTGAAAGAAAAAAAATCTCGAGTATAAGTTCATTTTCCAATATTTTTCTATATTAAAACTTCAATTAAAATTTTTTTAAGAATGTTTCTCGAGCGATAGTCTTATTACATTTCTTTTTTTATCGGGATTTACTTTTAAATCTTTTATCCCTTAATTTACATTTCATTTATTATTAATTGGATCACAGCTCTTTTCGTCGATGTCATTAAAAATTCAAACATGTGTCAAATAGCCTTATCAATCTTGAGTGCAGCCAAACTTTTTTGATATTATAAATTCAAACTGTCCTTAGTCTGATCTTTTCCATATGCATAATAGAGTATCATATCATAATGAATTATATTCACGGGGATCGTTTTAAAAAGGGAGCTTTCCAGTATTTTCAAGAAATTTTATTCCGTGCAAGAACTTTAATTCAAAAGAAATATTGAGCTAACGACCTATACTAACATGAAATTAAAGAAGAAAAACTTTTTTTTAAATATTTTATGTCTTCTTATATAACTCTCGAAAATTGACTGACTCGTATTAATGCAACTTTTGGAATAAAGAAAGAAGTAGTGTTTTTGCAATAAAAAAAACTAAGAACTGTCCGTATTTTGAAACAACTTTTCACTCAATTTGTAACACTCCTCCTCATTATCGTTTAATTTCCTTTCCATTATAAATCTAATACTGTAGTTTCTAAATTACATAATCAAATGAAGAGGAAGACAGATGATAACTAAGTTCAATTTAGTGATACTTCTTAATTCCTGATTATATTCACTCTTTATCTGTTCTACCTTAAAACGTTTGTAATATAATCTTATGTCAATATTAAAAATCGACCTTACCAGTGTATTTGGGTCCAAGTGAGTTAATTTGCGATGACTAGGGATTCGAGTGGTTATCTTAACTGTTACTCACTTCGAGAAATACTGGATCCTTGTTCGATTACAATCTATGTAGGTTTATACAAATCACCTATGCGTCTACGCACAATTAATCACTACCTTCTAACCACACTGGCTTTTAATTTCTTACTTCTAACTTTCAAGCTTCTCTGATATTCAGTTCGATTTCATTTATACATACGTTTCTTCTATTCAATTCATTACAGTCCTTTAGCTCAATAATTTGCACAGATCGCGTTTCATTTGGTTGGGTCGAGGTTTTATTTTATGCAATTTCATTTATAAAAAGTTTCCATGGTTAGAGAAGAAAAAATCGCAGGTAACTATACGATACAAACTCAAGTAAATTAATCAAATTGAAAGAAATTTAGTCGATTTAATGGATACTCTAATCTCTCATTGCAGGAATATAAGTTTATAGCCCAAGGATTTACATTCTTTCGAAGAAATATCTTTGATTTTTTTCAAAATTATTTCTTTTAGTTCCAATACTAATAAATAAAATAATAAAACTTTATAAATAAAAATAATAGCTCAGTTAACATATTAATATAATAATTACTATCTTAATAAATAAAAAAGTTATAACCAGTTATAACTTTTATATATGAAACTATTCTAAAATAAATTAAGAAATACAAACTACTAAACGCATTTGATGCTGTACATTTATTTTCAAATTCAAATATACTAAATAACGCAATTGGAATTACAAATATGAATTAAATGAGAGTGTATGTTCTTAAATTTATGTCCACTAATTTGTAAAACTTTTCCAGAAAAAAAAATATATATCTTCAACTATAACATTAAATTTCTACTTAAAATGTTATAATAATTTAATGAAAATTTCAACATTACCAATATTTTAAAAATAAATATTTTCAATTCGAACAGAATTGCGAAATAGACTTCTTCTAACATAAACTCTCGTTTTAATATTAGTCTGTAAATTCTCCCATCTAAAGATGGCCGCAGTAGTCTAGTGGTCATGACAGCGGACTCGGGACTGGCGGTTTTCGTCGAGTCGTGGGTTGGAGGCTTGATGCCACTAAAGACCCATCGTGTAGCCGGGGAGTGATGCACGTTAAATCTGTAGTGGCTCAAAGTCCTCCCGTTGGCGTAGTGTGGAAGTTAGGAGAGGTGAGTGCCAGCTCATGTGTTGTCACTCGATCGAGGTTTTAATTTTCGAGATCCATCGCCAATTGCCCTAGTGTTGCTTTTAGTGCCACTTTAATAAAACCAACACACTTCTCATCCAAAGAAGTGGTGAGATTGTACCATATCGTCAAAACCATTAACAATTTTTTTTAGTTAAAAAAATCATTTTTAAAATACAACTGATGATAAGGGATAATAAGGTTTGCTCTTCGGCAGACTTCTAATGTAAAAGACACAAATTTAAAGTCTGTGAGGATCTCCTATTACCTGTCTCGTCTGTCATCTGAAATGTTATTCTACTTATACAGTCTAAATTTCAGCTTCTTAAGTTCAAGCAATGATAAAATAATTAAAATAGTCAATTATCATCCGAACAATTGTTTATTAAATCCCCTAATAAGGGAAATCCTCTCGCATAGCTTAAAGTCCCTATTCGCTAGTACTAACAACTTTTATATTCTACCAAAGAATACGCTTCCCAAAATACATTGCGAGTACCTCCTGCAACTGTTTCGACAGTCCGAATCCAACCGAATCTACTATTCACGTCAGAAGACTTTCGCGCCGTCATGCTAACACCCTTTAAATTGCCGTAAACTTATTCTCTCAATACAATTCTCTGTCGTTTTTATATTAACTGATTATCTCTATTCACTTCTCTTCTAACGTCTTACTTTAATTGCAAAATAACGTTTCATTTGATTGGGAAGAAGCTGGGAATTTAAATGTATAATCAGAAAGAAACCATAGATGTTAGTCGAAGAGAGAATTCGGAAATAACACGTTACAAGTCGTTAAATTATTGAATTCCCTCCACTTGCCCAAAGAAAAATTTGCAAATGCTTACTTTCTCATCTATCACTAATAAATACTAAACTTTTTTTTTTTTTTTTTGCATTTTTCTTCAAAGCTAGGAAATGGACAAAGAATCCGTGACAATGGCTGCTAAAACATTAGAGTTCACAATCGGAAAATGTTCCTGAAGAACTGTGTTCCTCAATTCCCTACCTGCTCAATCTCTGTGGTTTAGCGCCTCTATTTTATAAAAAGGTACGCCCAGACATTCACATATGAGTATCTTTCAAAGACAATTCAATTTGAGAAACTAACCCTGAGCAGCCAATTATTTTGAGGTAAGTCATTCTTTTATAGTGATCAATTAATTTTAATTAATTATTTCCCCCTCCCTTTATATTAAGTCTATATGGTTGAATCTGACTTAGAGTAAATTGTCTTCATTATCGAAATTATTCTATAAATATAAGAAATATTGATACTTAAATAAAAATTTTGTTCATTAGAATTTTTCGACTTAAATAATTTTCCTTTAAGAAAATCTCCAACAAATTTTACATCACACTTCCGTGCTTATTTCCGTGTGTATATATGTGTTGTGTGATTTTCATTAACATAGCTTTAAATGTAAAATATACACTAGTAGTAAAAGTTAATTATGAAGAGAAAGACAATGGAACAATGTAATTAAATGAGTGATTGTCTTTTTATATAGTTTTTGAACAAAACTGACTTTTTATTGGATTCGGATAAAAGAAAATCTTCAGACTTGTCAAAGCTGATATATATATATATGGGTCCTGCTTTTTCATTAACACTCTAATTTGAGCTGAGTGAGTGTTTATCAACGTCGTATTTAGGAGAAACATGATAGCTATTGGTGGTGGACCTTGTGATTTTAATCAAGAGACAAGAACATTACCTGAGCTGGCACCTTCCTCTCCAATCTTCCCACCACGCCAACGGGAGGACTTGGTACTTGGACAGATTTAACATGCTTCAGTCCATATTTGATTTGAACTGAAAATGATAAACAAATTTAAAGTTAACATAAAATATTAAAGTATCAAATTCAAATGAGATTATGAAATGAGTAAAGGGGTATCAAATCAAAATGATATGAATGAGATTTATTATCAATTACCTAGAGTATATATCCATTAGAAAAAATAATTTTAGACAGTAAAATTTTCACATATAACTAACAATTAATAAAATCTACAATATAATATATCAAAATACAGACAAAAAGATATTAAATAGTATAACTTGTAACGAATTATTCGTTTTCATTCGAAGAGTTCTTTGTTACGGTGCATATTTTTTAATCGCACAACTCATTTACATAGTTACACATACATACAAATACATATATATATATATACATATATTAATGTTAGATATGATTTTAAATTATATAAAATCATACTAAATTACAGATTATAACCTTTATAAACAAATTTTAAAATTTTTTGTTAAGGCTAAGAGCCTACAAATTTACAGAATTAATTGAAAAAAATCAATAAATTATTGAAATAACTATTCAGTACAAAATTATATTGAAGAAAATCCAAAAGTTTATAGGAATACAAATTATACATAACTTTAATTCAAAACATATATAAAGCATTAATTAAAAATTACAGCCTGGTTATATAAAAAGCTACCCAAACATATCAAATCTCAAGGAGAAAGAATTAATGAAAAACAAAAAGGTAGACAATGTATATGTATATATATAAATTAATATTCATAGAATCCATATAAAAATCTACATAAATAATTAAACATTTAAAAACTTTAAAACCAAAATAATAATAATAATAATGAAATAAACTATTAAAGAACCGAACAACTTAAAAGAAAGTAAAGTGAAAGAAAAGAAAAATTGAGAATAATGGAAATAATGTTATTAATACTGCTCCATACTTTGGAATGGAATAATGTGAGTTTATACCAGTAATTACTGACCAAACTATGACACTTCAGTGAACAGCAATATGATGAAGTATACCAAAACCAAAAATCAGCAAATTGAGAAAATGTACCACAGAAGATAGAAGGTAAGCATGGTAAACATCTTCGATTTCATTGCAAAATAAATATTACAATTAAATGAGCCACTAAAATATTGTAAAGTCAATTACAAAATCTAACTAAAAAGAGTAAACTTAATTAAACTAAAAATTAATCAAAAACTAAGCATTCCAAAAGAAAATGTGAAATTAAACATTTGCCAATGACACATCATCAGAATAAAATGTAGAAACATTATAAAGACGACAAAAACAAATACATTAAGAAATAAATCACCTAATCATATAAAATTTTTAACAAATTCCGCAAAAAATGAAATAAACACTATTATTAAAAAATTTTAAAAACATGTTAAACATTACACAATTTTATTCTAATACGTGCTCATACCCACTCTGCTCCATGAAAGAATTCCCCACCAAAGTAAAAATTGTTTGATTGATTTAAATGAAACCATTCAAGTAAATTGATTGATTTGAAAAAACGAAAAAAAAAAACTTATTTGCTTAAAATTACATAAAAAAAATCATTGAAAAGATAATGTAAAAACAATATAAATTTAAAAATCTAAATGTAACTTAATAAATAACATATTTAAAAAAATGAAAAGTAGTTCAGAGGCAAAATTAAAATTGTGTCACCATCTAGATTGAAGAAAACCTATTTATTCAAAGAAAAATATGTTAATTAAAAAATATAATGATAGTGGGAAAAAGAGAGAAAATGGAGAAAAATATAGAGCCAAGAATGGAAACAACAGAAAAAATAAAAAAAAATAATTTTATATGCATATTAAAAGATTTATAGTCGAGAGTTCGAATCCTTGACCCTTGTAAATGTTCTGTGTGTTCATTCCTGAACACCTTATTCAACATAGGTCTGATACAGATGTGTCACATTGATAACTTTACTCACTATTTCGACCACTAACTACCAACTCCTATATTAAACGCTTCAATGCTTACATATGCCGCTCTTGAAATCGATTCATTATATTTCAATAATTTTCATAAATCACCTTTCCGTTATTGGTAGAGATTTTCAATTCAAACAACTTCACGTCAGAAGTCTGAAAAGTGTTAGTTAAAGGAGAAATGTGATAGAGGCCCTGTCATAAGTTATACAGGATCGGTTATGAAACGATTTGATTTTTCTGTGATTAATTTTGGCTTGACGAGAAACAAATCTAAAGAATAAAAATTCAAAATAAAAGCAACATTGATGTATTTTAAAAATAATACTGAATGTAGCTTAAAGCTTTTAGTCGGGTGAGAGAAGGGGAGGAAGAAAATACTATTTTGAAATAATATTAGGGGTCTTAGGTCAGAGTCTACTAATTTTTTTTATACCTATCAACCTAAGAAATATGGAAAGGAGCAGGACTGATGCAAACTTAAACCTCTTTAAAAATCTGAATTAGTTATGCTTTTTACAGTATATATTTAAGTAAATCTTCTAGATTCCATGATTTGTATGTGTTTTGTTCAGAAAATATTTTTAAATGATTTTAGAGCAGAAAAATCGCAAGGCATCTATTAATTAAAAAACTATTCACATTTTCAAAGAAAAGTTTTACTTAAAAATATTTAAATATATAGATATTTGTAGTATTGCAGAAAATTCACATACAATAATGAAGGAGTACTCTTTAATTTCAAGAACAATTTACTTATATACATTTCTTTAATTAAATTTAGTTCATATTTACAACCTATATAATACATATACCATAATTCAAAACACGGATCTTAATTAAAGTATCTCTGCTACTTTGCAGAATTAGTTAGCATGTTTGCTTGGGGCTCATAATATAAAAGGATAACAGAATGTATTCCAATTTTATGAATTAGTAGATACAGCATATCCAATATATTCTCTTTGGAGATGACGTCTTATAACTTGGTAATGCGTCAATATACCCAGCACCGTAAGGATTGGCGCCTGATCTCTACAATGGTGTCTGCTTACTTGTCACATAATAATCGATATTCAAAATTCCGATGTACATCTCAATAGGAAGCATTCCACAGAAACCAAAATCCATTACAACGATCATTTAATAATAAGACTTCGTTTCATTGGATCTTGAGTGATTGTCTTACAATGAATCTACTATATTTGCATTAACGTGAATTTAAATAAGTGAGAGACATTAAGTCTGAATTTAAATCATAGTAATTGTTTTATTAATTAAACCGTTACAGAAACGGTAATTATTGGTAATTAACTGTAACAGTAAATAATTATGGTAATTACCATTACCGCTTTTATTATACAAAAAATATTCGTGCAAATAGAGCTTCAGATACTATTGTTTTTATACATCTGATCATCAGTTGAAAGTTTGCCAGTTTTTGCTTAAAAGAAATTCTTTCCAAAGAGAATCGATGTGAAATTGTAATGAATGACGAATAAGTCTGAATTCCTTTCTATAATACATTGTATTTAAGTGAGTTAGAAATTAATGTTAATACTCTCAGAGAGAGAGAGAGAGAAGAAATATAAAGAATCGTAGATAACAATGGTAAGAACAAAATGATATAATGATATAATATTCGATGTTGATTTCCGATACCAGAATTAAAAGTAACACTTCCTGAAAGGACATTACATAAAAGATGAAAACGACAATAGAATATATTACACTGAATTAATTACTCCGGCACCCAGTTCATTCATTGACAGAGTAAAGATTTGATTAAAGAAACACACATATTAATTTTATCTCATTGCATTACCATAGATGTTTCGAAGTTTTCTCCAAATTCTAGATTTCTGAAAAATTCTTTTTATTTTAAAATTAATTGAATAAACTTCAAAGGCGTTAAAAGGTTTTTCATCGGGGCTCTTATTAATTTATATATTACCGAATCTACCCTTTCACAGAGGTATATAATACGTTACATGTTTCACGAAATAAGTATTTTTACAGGGTATTAAAATCATTTTTGTATATTGTTAAAGAAAAGTTTGCACATTATTTTTAAAAAAATAACACTTCTGTGTAGCAAAATAGTAAAAAAATATAAGAAATACTTTTTTTTCTTCAGGCAGTAAGAAACTAAATGAAATGTACTGAAAATGACAATTTATGGTCATCATAAATATAAAAAAATAAAGATTTTTCAATTCAGCTGATCATTTTTGACTAAAAACTGAAGTGTTGTGCGCAATCATAAATTAGATAGACGGTTGAAGTTTTTGGACTGTTGGACACCCAACCATTCCATTTTTAGACAAAAGATTTCGACTGGATTAAAAAATCTTTTCTTTTTTATTTATGGAGATGATTTAATATCATTTTCAGTACGTTTTCATTTAATTTCTTACTGGGTGAAGAAAAAATGTTTTTTTTTTTACATTTTAGTTCTTTTCTTACCCTTTTGCCCATAGAAGTGTGTGCACCTTTTTTTAAAAAAAATTATATATATTATTATCTACAATTTTAGCCTTTATTTAAAAAAACTGTTTATGCAAAATAAAAAAGAATTGCTTTTTTTAAACTTAAGCAAATTTACATTTATTTCGTTTCTTACCCTTTTGCCCGATAGAAGTGTGTGTACCTTTTTTTTTAAAAAAAAAAAAAAAAAATATATATATTATTATCTCCTTTTTTGCCTTTATTTAAAAAAAAAAAACTATTTTTTTGCAAATTAAAAAGATATTGTTTTTTTTTAAATTTATTGTTTTGTAATTCAATATTGTTTTGTCATCCAAACTGAGCATGTATGCAAAATTTCAAGTATCTGGTTTATTGGGAAGTGAATGAAAAATGGATAAAAAGATTTGTCCTAAGCTGATACACAAACAAACCGATATACAAAATGATACACGGTGCAAGGTAATAAGAAGCTTTATAAAAGGGTTTCAAATCGGGTTAATTTATTTTTAAGGGTTGGGGAAAAAATGTCGTTTTGGGGAAGCTTTAATTATTTCAATGCTTTTTTTTTTAAATAGCACATTTTATTCATGGTTTATCTCTTAAATTAAAGATAATAATATAGGATTTTTTATCGTTCCTTTAATCTATAAAAGTTATCTCATCTCCCACTTGGTCAAAGTAAGTTTATGTCGCAAGTATATCGTTTTTAGAATTTATTTCTAATTAAAAAGTTGCCTTACAGCATAATCTAAAAACAGAAAAAAATTACAGCTAATATGCGGTAAGTCTTAAGCTACTTTCAGAATTCTCATCTTGAGCTTAGAAGAAAAAACACCTGCGGTTTGTTTTTGGTAGATGTTACCTTTAATTAAACTGCTAAACCCTTCTGAAAATTAAGTTCATATGATTGTCTAGACTTTTTAAGGAGATTGCGGTATTAAAAATGCGGGGAAAAATTTTTTAGCTGCACATAAGAGAAAATATTTTTCTGATGAAAATGGTACTATTGTTATTTTTTAATTTTTCTTTTCTCATAAAGAAGAGCGATTTTCTGCACCCCGTTAATAATATACTTAACCTTAGTCTAGGGGATAATTTATTGATAATGAACTCAATTTTTTTTTAAAAAAAGAACTTCAATAAGAGGAGGTGACTTTAATCATAAAATAACAATATTGTTTTCTTTTTGGAAATTTCTCGTAGAATATAGGATTTACTTGACTTTAATTATAGATATAAAAATATACTTTTAAAAGAAATTATATAAAATAAACTTATTACAGGTTTTAACCATTATATTTGGAAAATATACAATAAATTCAGTCAAAATGATAATTCAAAAATCAAGATTCCATTATTTTAAGAGACATAAGATATTACATAATCGTACGTTTGGTACACATATGAAGTCAAATTCTGAGGCTTAGGAAAGTATTAGATTAAGCCTTATAAATACTAAGTACACAAATTTTAAAAATACTTCAAAAATAACTATAAAAACTATTTGAGTAGTAATTTTTAGAAGAACTATATGAAAGAGCTATTGAAAACTCTAGACATAATTTAATGATTTTTAAAATGATCAGGGTTATATTTTTTATTACATCAAATCTAGCATTGTAAAATCTGTGACGTGTCTATCTGCGATCTTGTCACTAACAGTCCTCTTGAGGGAAATTTCAGTCCTCAAACAATTATTTGTACTGGAAAGCTTCCTTCGAAGAAGAGAACGTGGTCATTCAAATTGGTACTGATATATATAGTATGGGCTTTCAGGAGAGAGAGAAAGGAAAAGGAGAGAGAGGGGAGATAGGATAGATTTGTAACTGAACACAGTTAAATAAATTAAGTGTTTTAGAAATGTCGATCCTTCCTTACGACCAAAAAACCTTACAAATTGTATGCATACTTTTTGAAATATCGGTAAGAGAATCATGATTATTGAATCTGAAGCTAAGTGAGCCTTTAAATAATATTAACTGTCTATCTCGTATTTGAAGGTTAAGTCTCATTTTGATTTATTCATTTAGAATGGTTTTGTTTCGATAAAAATATTCTACTTCTAACATCAAGCCCATGCTAATTTTCCAATATTCTTTATGAAAATATGGTAAGAAAAAAAATGAACCATATTTTTCTAATTTTATACTCAAAAGCTTTCTTAGGTGCAAACGGAAGGAGGGATTGATGCTTTGTACAGGAGAAAGAGAGATTGGCGTTTTTGTAACTCCTCTTTTTTCTATTAGTGAAAATAGTTGCGACTTCAATTGTAGTTAAAGTTGACTTAACGCAAAATATGTCGAAATTAAAATGATTTTCTAACTTTACGAATTCTTAATGCAGTTAGCATTTGTTTTTCAGTTTCTTTATATTAGTTACTAGTATTTGACTTACTTCAGGCACAAACAAATCTTTGTTATATCTCTCAAGCCAAGAATTTATAATATTTGCTTAAGCAAAAATAATTATTTATATCTTAGTCTAACTTGTACATACGTCTCACAGAATTATAAAACTATTTTAATTAAAAGTAATGCTTGACCTCATAAAATTATAGCTAAAAATATTTCATGCTATTTTTTTTTTTTTTTTAGGTAGCACTAAATATTTCAAAATTAAGCGACTACTCAGTGTTTTTCGTTGGTTCAAGTATTAGAATGTATTACTAGTCTTAGCATTTCAGCAACCCCAAACTAAATATGGTATGATGATATGAGTACTTTCAAAATATAGCTACAGTTTCATGAGGGTCAGAAAATAGCTATAGCTTCGTGTGGAGATTGTCACTTACATGAAAATGTTCTAATAAAAATAATAGCGCTATTAAGTAAGGAAATGTGCCATTTCCTTTCCAGGCACGCAATAATTATGGCCCTAGTACAAGCTTAGTTGTAGAGAGTATCGCGAACTCATTTTGGGTGTCGTCTTTACACAGTTTGTGTTGTTGTTACAGTTGATTTTTATTCCTGTCATCATAGGTTGGTATACAAATTCAAACTAGAAAATATTTTAACTTGCTGTTCTGCAGGATGTAAAGCGCGATTAAGCTATCTCAACTTTCTAGCCTCCTTTTTAATTTTAGTAAGTTAGTTAGGTTACAAAAACGTTTAGGTTTCACTTTTGATTACAAAAAAAGTCTTCGGGCCCCATTTCATGCAAATAATGTTTTCTATGTCACAATTTTAAGAACTTGCTGAAAACTTTTTGACATATTTTAAAAATATTTTATAAAAAAAAACTTTATATTTGGGATTAGATAGTAATAAACATTTTTTTAACTTTCTCTTCCAATATTTTATTACAACAGTCTGCACTTCGTATGTGTAAGATTTTGTGGAGCATATTAAATATATTATAAATCTTAGAGTTTGTATATAGCTGATGTATAAATCTTAGATTCTATATGTAACTGATGTACTTTCGCGAGCGAAAGTTGTTCAGTGTCTAATTTATTCTCTGCATTTTGGAGCAAAAAAACCCCAAATTCCTAAGAAAGTTTAAGTTTATTCATTAGAAATACACAGAATTTTAAAAAAAAAATTGAGTTTTTGAAATTACTTGAGTTATAAATTCAACTTTAAGGGTATTTTGACCAGAATTTAAAAAAAAAATTGAGTTTTTGAAATTACTTGAGTTATAAATTCAACTTTAAGGGTATTTTGACCAGAATTTAAATAATTGAGCAGAAGTCCAATTTAAGAAACGAAATATATATTTCTAATGAGTTTATCCTGAATAAAACTAGAGTGTATTTTGCACATAAGCTGACAAAATTGAAAAACTTCTATTTTATTTCACAGATATTTAAAACTACATTAAAGACTTTCAGGTAATTAAAACAATTCGGCAAAAAATATGCACATTTTTTGTTGATTAAAAATTAATATACAGTACACAATCCTCAGGAATGATTAATAATTCATCAAAAACAAGAAAAACACAATCCTAAGTGATAATTAATAATTTTTAAGAATAAAAAACTATAACTTTATATAACTGATATAACCCTCCAATAAAAACTATTAGTAATTTTTTAAAAAAAAATGAAACTCGAGTTACAATTAATACCGAAATATAACTATAAATAATATAAAATCTCTAAACAGAATCAAACTAAAACAATAAAATGTGAGCTTAAACGCATGAAAATATGAGAATGCAATTTATCTTTGATACAGATAACAAAATGTCTAAACCTTTAAAATCATTTCTCATAAAAATGCATAAAAGAATAAAGTAATTTAGAGAAAGAGAATAAAACTGGGATTATGTGTGAAAATTAGAAAAATTCACGTACTTTTGAAGAATCAAGAGTTTGCAAATATACAGTAACGATTTCTATATCGAAGATTTAGGAATGTGTGTCAGAAAAGCAGTGCTTCCAAAACATACCATTCTATTCTCTAAACATACCAATGAAATCATCTTTGATAAATGCCGGAATTCCTTTGCAATCCGATATTTTTACGGACTCAGCAAATTTAATCATCTAATTGGTGGAGAAATATTGCTTTTGAAGATTTATTAGCTTGCTTGCTCTCCAAATGACTGAAGATTTTTCAATTATACAAGGATTCTTATAGAAAGATAAGAATTCATGAAGCGATTAATTATATGTAATTAATTGCTCCTTTATGTATCAATAATAACAGAATTAGACGTTTGGGTAGCAATAATGCTTTAAAAAAACATTGAAGTCTTTTGAAATTTGAGCATGATGTATCTGTTATTTATGGCACAAATGCATCATAGTTTTGGAAAATTATTTAATTTTTTTTCTTTTAATTTTTTGTAATATAATCTTCCAATAAATATGTTTTTTTAAAGTAAGTTTTACTTATCTTTTGATTGAGAACCCTTGTTCAGTTCAGATTTAATATCTAAAATAAATCTTAAAAGTTATTGAATTTTTTTTATTCAATTAATTCTTCAATGGTGTTCGAGATAATAGAGAGGCTTGTAAAGGACGTTGCATACAAAATGTAAAATCTATTAGTGAACAATTTGATGTAAAAAATGGTTCATGAACAGTTGAGAGTAAATTGAATCCCCAGAGGTAATATATAATATGTGAATTTCAATACCTGGTATTGTATAATTGACATGATTAAATGTAAGGAAGGATTAAGAATAGAAATTTGAAAAAAAAAACTCGTCTTTAATAGATATATAAAAAATGCAATTAAAATGTCAATGCTTTATGGATGGCTTTAAATTTCGAAGCTCTTGATGGATTATTTGCTCGATAATGTAAAATGCCGAAATAAATAACTATAAAATTAAAATAATAAAAAATTCTCTAGAAAAGTTTAATATTATTTACGTGAGGAATATATTTTTAATACAGATGTTTGCTCAAGTACCTGAAGACTCTGAAACATAATTAGTTCTTAGAAAGTAGAGATGTTTTTAAATAAAAAATAATATCCCAGAAATAGAGTAGAATATTTATTCTCTCGGCAGTTAAGAGTCATGTTTTTA
This sequence comes from Nephila pilipes, assembly GCA_019974015.1. Taxonomy (NCBI): domain Eukaryota; kingdom Metazoa; phylum Arthropoda; class Arachnida; order Araneae; family Nephilidae; genus Nephila; species Nephila pilipes. The sequence goes on from BMAW01040021.1 coordinate 698,707, forward strand.
AAAGAAAAATCGCTTAGTGTTCCCTTGTATCACGGTGAAACGGTAAATCATAGCAACTCACAAGTAGTGATGTTAAAACTTGGTCCGCACTATGCCAAGTTTAGAGTGCTTAGTCATAAAGCGTAGATAAAAGTGACAACTTTTATATGTGATGGAAGATAAGTAAATCTAAAATATCATCTCAAGTCAGCTAAAAGTTAAGTTGCTGCTTGCGTTTTTGCACTTAAATCCCAAATGTATGCTCGCATGCTCCAGTTAAGATATTGCAGCAGTTATTTTTTATTCATCTACAGACATTATTATGCCCCATTTAGCTATACAACGTACGTGAGATGTCTGTAAAATTACCTTTTTTCATCTATGAATTCATCTAAAAATAGTTAACACTTAAATCCTTACTTTTTCAAAATAATAAGATGGAATAAAATTTTTGCTTAAATTCTCATTTTCTTGTCACCTGCTTATTTATTTATTTATTTATTTATTTTTCATGTAAAAATATAAATTGGGTGAGAGAAAGTTCTGCAATTTTTACTCAGTTATTCTTACAGAAGCAACATGAAACAAAGTGTGGATAAGTAAATAGTGCTGTTTTTCTTTCCCTTTCTCACTCGCTTTTGTCTTCAATAGAAATTTGTGAGCTGAAAGAAAAACATCTCTCTCTCTCATTTCTTTTTTAAAAGTTTTGATTAAATAGTTTTTTATTAAATTTTACATATATATTTATTTGTTGTTCATGTCATTTTATGCAGAAGTTTGTAGTTCTTAGAATTTTTATTATATATATATATATATATATATATATACGTGTAAAACGCGATACTCAGGATCTTCTATTTTTGAATTTCAAGTTTCATTTTCAATCTATACCAATTTTAAAAAGAAAAAAATTATATTTAGAAGTGAATGCTTAATAATACAAAAACTTAAATTATAAGAAGTTATTCTTAAAAATTTATTTATATCAAAGTAATCTACATTTCCATAAGATTTACAAATTATGATAGGTTAATTAAAATGGGGAATGGGAAATTCGAAATGAACAGCATATTTAAATATGCAAAACTAAGCTTAAAATCAAAATGTTATACAATATAAAGACTTAATGATTTAATAGTCTCATCCATGTTTAATAAAAACAAAGCAATTTGTATAGACAATAAAAAATGTATATCCGGGAAAATATATATCGTATTACTAAAATAAATACGATCAAGCTGCTTCTAAAATTTTCCTTTACCATAGTAATCTATAATTTGATCAAAATGTTTAAAAATATAGGGAAAAACTGACTGTAAGAATAACATTCAATAGATTTATATTTTAATGTAATAATAGGAATACGTCGAGATTCAATAAGATTGAATAACAATTTTTTTAAAAAATGATATTCATTATACTTATCTTAGCTTCGTATTTTTTGAAAATTTTTATGATTTTTAAGAATTTATTGTAAAAATTACTTACACAAAGAAATCTTTTCACCCTATTATAAACGTACAACAAACATACTTATATTTTTAAATAATGCTATTTTAAAACAGTGATTAAAAGAAACAAAATTCCTTTAACTGCGTAACTTCGTTTCTATTTAGAGCGAAATACTCTCAACAAAATATCCACAGTAATGAAATTATATTGATTTTTCTACAAATAACGATGATTTTTAATGCTGCAGTTCATCTTTTATACAAGCTATACGTTTTAATATTAAAATGATTATTCACTTTGACAGCAGTAACTTTTTGAAACATAAAATATAAATTTACAGGATGGCGTCATTTCCCATAACTAGTCTTTCATTAAAAATTTCCTTAAAAATTGTTTTTCAAAAACGTTTTTTTTTTCATGCACGTTAAAACAAAACATACTTTTACAATTGATTTATTTCAGTTCTTAAAAATTTCTCTGTGATATTTTTCAGGTCTTCGAAAGACATCTTAAGTGATTGCTTTGGATACCTTGAGAGAGCTGTTCTTGTGTCTTCTAGACTAGATGCGACCTTTAACTAGTAATGGGATGACCCTAGTACAGCATTAACTCAGGAATTTCAAAAAAATAAAAAATCCAAAAAAAAAAAAAAAAAATAGTGTCAAGAACTTATTCATCTGGAGTGCGGCTATATCATTGAAACACATTTTATTAAACGTTCAAATTGTATATATTGAAAAGTGGCACTTTTCTATACTGTAAATAAATGTGACTTTTTCTAGTGTCTCATTTTGACTGGATTATTTATTTGAATACATTTACTTTTATTTTATCATTCGCTGCAAATACCTAGGGGGAATTGATTCAAGTTTATGTTCAACGAAACAAACGTTATTCAAAAGTAGCATAAACTTGAAAATAGTCATATTTTGTGGATAAATATTATTTTATTTGATAGAGCACATAGTGAAAAATAATAAATGATTCTAAAAAGGCTCATTTGTCCTTTAACGTAAAAAGTTCATTAAATCTGTCTCCAGTTTATATTATTGAATAGGACTTAAGCTCGACACAGCTTTCAGTGGCTTTTTTTCCCCCTTGATTGTTTCTTTGAATAAATTTCTTTTCATTTTGTCGTTTACGAGAAACATTTGGAATGAAGTAACTCAAATTTATGTTCAACGAAATAAACATTAACTATTCTCAAAATTGACAAAAATTTGAAAATATGGTCATTTTCAGCCAATTACATAATTTTATTAGATGAAAAAGGTGACGAAAAATGTTAATAAGTAAACCGAATGAAACTCATTTGTCACTTCAATCCAAAAGATTAATTGCGATGCTTCAATTCAATTTACTAATGACTATCAGCCTGCCGTTATCCTTTATTTCCCTTTTTTTCCTTTCATTTATATATCATTATCTATAGTTCAGTTCCTTACTCTTCTTCTCTTCATCTAATTTACTTAATCATATTTCGTGTTGGTTGGGAATAAATTGTAATTTTATGCAACTCAAATTACTACTAAATCCTCGAGGTTAGTGAAGAGAAAATCGCAAATAGCTGAAAATCACGATTATAAAATTTATCTTTAAAGCTGTTTTTAACTGATGTCAATAAATAGGACTTAAGCTCGGGGCAATTTTTCTGATAAAAAAAAGCTCACATCAATATTACATTCTGAATTCACTTTACTATAAGCAATAGTGCATTTTTAAAAAAACAACTCGTTTCAATTTGAATCGGTCATTTTTATGGTATAAAATATGTTCAATATTTCATCTCCAACATTGTTATGCTAAATGGAACTTTTTATTTACCTATTCAACAAAATGACAAAATATTTCTAAATTATAAGCAAATTATAAAATATTTCTGAATATTTAAAGAAACAATATAATAAATGGATTTTCGTGTTATAATCATATATTAATATAACAAGACTTTTTTTTTTCTACCTGAAAATATGCATCGAATTTGGTTGGGTTCAGCTCTGTAGTACTGGGTAAAAACAGCTTTAAAAGAATAGAGTGGCTTTCACTTAGCTTATAAATCGAGATTGAGGAAAACAGTAAGTGACGCCACCGCTTCACAACTAATTTGTGGTTTCCTTGGAAAGCGATGTCGTTATCTGGTAACCGCAATATTAATGTGGAGGAAGTCGTTAATCTTCCTAGGAAACCATATCTTACCCGTTGATTTACCTTTCAAGCTGTTTAGGAAACCGCGCCACCTGATTTACATAGACAACGTTTTATTGATGCCATCCACCACAATATTGCGTCCGCCAGATAAAGGCTTCGATTTTCTAGGATACCATAGCTTAAGGGGCTCTGCTCCATCGACACTCTATAAATATTCCTTCAAGAAAGAGTCAGTTAAAAAAATAAAACGTGTTTTATTCTATTCTATATAGTGATCACAAAGCAACTGTTTTAATAATGTAGTGCAGTTACTAACTTGCGCCCTGAACTAAAGATTATCAGGAAACTCTACTAATCTTACAAACAGAAAAACTGAATCCGAGTCAAGATTAAACACTTGAAAACTACATTCGAGTTAAATACCAATTCTCCGATAATCGCTTAACTTTCTTGTACCATTATCATGTACCCAACAGTCTCGCTAACCTTCTATCACTTTAAGGCTCTGGTTTCTTAGAAAATCGGAGCCGTTATCTGGCGGCCACAATATTGCAGTGAATGATGTCACTAAAACGTTGTCTATGTAAACCAGAGGGCACAGTTTACTAAAAAGAGTTGAATGTGAAAAAAACCTAAATGGACGGTAAAATATGGTTTCCTAAGAAAGACTTGACAAAGAAGATTAATTACGTCATTCATTACAATATTGAGGTCGCCGGATAACTACTCCATTCTACGAGGAAAGCATATATTTAAAGTGATAGAAGGTTATTGAGATTCATCCAATACCTCTATCTTATTAATTTCTATTCACTACATTTTTATACAGAAATACTAATTAACATAAGTCACGTTTAGTTCATATGTCAAGGTTCTTAAATCAAATAACGTTATAAAGTAACCCAAAGGTTAATTGAAGGGTGAAATGCGTGAGAATCTATTACATGTTTAGCATTGGTGCGTTATCTTAAAAAATGTAACTAAATAAATCCTAATAATGTATAACAAAACTTTAATGAAATAGTCATTTTTCATTTCTTATTATGTAGAACAAAAAATGTGAATATTATGAAAGTTAAATGTTTGTATTAGTGATTTTAAATATTTTAATTTAATAATTAAAATATAAATATGTCAAAAATTATGTCTGATGGACAAGGTCAATTTTTTTTCATATAAACGTAACAAAACATTTTAGGTATATCTATACTGTTTCAACCAATTTTCATGGTAGAAAAAAATTATAAAATGTCAACGACATAGCAAGAAATAATATTGATTTGATTTATTGGTGCAAATTTCGGTTAATTAATAACGTATTGAGATTTATCTATGGATTTCCTAATTCTGAATTACTCTCAAGGAGTGAAGAAAACGTCTCATAAAATCTGATTCTCTAAATCTCTACACCATTCCAAATAGATAATTTAAAGATGAATTAAATGTAGATGCTTCAGTAGTTCAACACAATATCTTTTGGGGGAATCGAGAATCAAATTCATTCACTTTACTTGTCATCGACTCTAATATAAAGCTACTGTATCTCAAAACAAAATCTTATTGAAATTATACACGTATTCAAAGTTATTTTTTGTGATATATTTGTTACTCATCATAAATATGCTCATTTAAGATATCATTTCCGAATTTTGCTACGATTAAATTGGCATCGTGATGCAGGTCGATAATTTAGATGCACTGAATAATTTATAATAATATCATGTTCTTGCAGAAAATATTTATAACTGCAATACGTCGTAAACCACTATTAAAAATTTAATTAAATGTAGAAGCTACAGTAGTTCAACACAATATCTTTTAGAGGAATTGAGAATCAAATTCATTGACTTCACTTGTCATATAATATATTTTTTGAAGTATATTTTACAGCGTTGAAGGTTAAGAAACACGCAATTCACTTCTAATTAATAAAACTGTATTAAGCTTTGATTACTGCAAATTACTTTAATCACTTATATTCTCCCTAGACAATTGAATCAGTATCACAATTATGCATTTTAAAATTTAAAAGAGATTTATGTCAAATTAATATTGTTTTGCGTAGTAATTTAATGCGAAAACTACTTAAAATAACTTAAAAATATACAAATAAAGTTGCTTGAGCTAAATTATGCGTAGAAAGTCATAATATTTTTCTCGATAACTAATGAATAAAAAAAATTTAAATAATTTTACGATTACTTGGTGAAAGGACTAGTCACACTTGAAAAAAATATTGGGTCAAAAAATATTAATAATACATATATATATATATATATATATATATATTCGCTATCTAATTGAAACTAAATAAGAAACAAAATGAAATTTTACTAAATTCTTGGGAGAAAGAACCGGATTAAGAATATATACAATGAGACAGATGTGATGACTAATTTCAGGGCAATAACTCATCTCGGATCATTATTTATTGCTGTTGTCTCATTCATCAATGTCGTCATGGTTCGAGTTTTCTTCCTATTTGAAATATATTATGTTTTAAAAGTCGATTTGTTGAAAATTTTTAATTCATTTCAGTAAATAATACAAAATCTCATATGATTTTTCTGTTATAGTAGTAGTTAAGCTTAGGCTTTATATAAAGTGAAAGAATAAAAGTAAAGTAAAAATTGTTTGTTGAGAAAAGTCTAAATTTTTATATTAAAATCGTAATAAGTTTTATTCTTCCACAAGATTTTGAATTTCAAAATATAATCCTGATAATTTGCAAAATTCACCAAAAAATTACAAATTATCAGGATTATATTTTTGTGTGTATATTATGGAATAATTTGGAAACTAATTCTTTAAATTATTAAGATGTCAATATTGAAATTATTTCGTTTTATTTTTATGTCAAAAAATGCAAATTATTTCATGCTGTTACAAATTTTGGTAGCGTTTAAATGATCATGTGAAGTAATTTTAATCTGTTCAACCAATAAGATACTCAAGAAATATTTGTCTTTTACATTCGCACATAATATGAGCCAGTTCTATTGATCAGTAGATGAAATCTTTATAAGTTGTAATATACATGCTCATTCCAATGAATTTACTGATAAGAGAGAGAAAATATTCATCGTACTAATAATTGCAATTTAAATATAATATACAACCTTATTATATATATATATATAAACAAATTCACTGATAAAGAAAAATTATTATTCAAAAAATCGGATTAAAAAAGAAATCAAAATTCAGAGAATCAAGAGGAATGTGAACATCGAAAAGATTAGTAAAACCAAAACTTTTTTGAAAAATCAAACAAGTGGAAAATAATATGTTTTATGCTGTAACAGGCTTTAGATTATTAAACTGTGTTAAACTAAAGTTATTTGACAAACCATCCCCATAACAAAGTGTCTTCTTAAAACATGGTTATGAAACCAAGAATATAAATCGAAAAAAATCTGAAAGACCAATTCAAGAAATTAAATAAATAAGAATATATATATATATATATATATATATATACTCATCGTCAAAAGTAGTGCACCCAGATGATAGCAAAGTACGTAAATGTAAATTCAAATAAAGAAATTGTTTCAGCTCTACAAAATATGTAAATTATTAAATTGTCAGCCGCTTCGGGACCAATGATGTTAGCAAACACGTGAATTACCACGTTATAAAGGACCTTTTAAAATCTCCTAAAAATAGAGAAAAGGGATAAATTAAACGTTGAGTTTAATTTATCCCTTTGAAATTTAGAATGTCTTTGAGAAGAAAACGAGAGCCATTTGAACGACATTGAAAAGGCCTGCATTTTAAGCTGAATGAAGGCGGCAAGTCGTTCCTTCGGGTTACGCGTCATATCAGTCACGCACATATTACAATTTCACGCTGTTGGCGGAATTGGGCACAAGGAAGTTATTGCTCACAACAAGAAGGCAAAGGGAGAGCAGCAAGGACTTCAAATAGGAAAACCCCAAAGAATTTTCCGCAAGGGCAAAGTCACAATTCCGGACATTATGAGAACAGTGACACTCTCCTTAAGAAAGTGGCGGCTGCTTGTTTCTACATCAGTGAAAGAAGACCATTATGGAGATTTCTCCTGATACCACAGCAGCGTCTCAGGAGACTGCAAAGATGCCGCGAAAAAGCAGCATGGAGCCGTGCGGAATGAGAATGAATCTTCTTTAGTGACGAGTCTGGTTTTGGCTTGATCAAGATGACAACCGCACCTGTGTGAAGGCAATGCGGTCAGCACCACGATGGTTGCTTTTTTTTCGTCACTCGTCGAGACAGCAAGGTGCAATAGTATGGGTTATGATTTTGTATAATGCTCGATCATTGTTAGTCTTCATCAAAGCCACTTTGGAGGTTCAAAGGTACGTAAGTGAAGTCCTTCGACTCGTAGCCATTCCTTTTGTGAATTCCTATTACAATCCTCTAATTCAACAAGATTACACTCGTATTGATATCACCACCATCTCAAGAGCTTGCTTTGTAGCAATAGACACTATCCCGAGGCCAGAAGCCTCGCCAGACCTGCCATCTCTAGAAAATTTAATGGATGCTATAGGCTAATCTGTTTTAAGACTCAACTGATACCACAAAATTTGCAAGATCATACCAAAGTTCAATCTGCATGAGATTAGTTGAGTCAAGACACCGTTAAAAAGTCTACGACTCCATTCCATTACGTGTAGCAGCAAACATCAGAAATAGAGGCGGCATCCTAACATTCTGTTGAGAGTAATGATTGAGTTGTAATGATTTTGTACTTTGACCAATGAATTTTGTCACACCCACACTCAGTTTGTAATCATTTTTTATCATTGGTGAGTACTAACTTACTTTCAAATACTACTTCAATCTGACTATTCCTTCTAGGTGCAACTATTTCTTTTTGACGATGATTGTATATGTGCGTGTTCGCGCGAGTGTGTTCATACGTTTGTGTATAACTCTCAATTAGCGAACATAACTCGAGAGAAAACCAACATCTTATCCAATAGTATAACTTCTAAATCAAGCTCAAGTTTGGCACGTATGAACGTCAAGAGATCAGTCAGAAAGTGGCTCGATCGGTTAAATGAGAAAAATTTTCTACTTATAAAAACAGTTTTTTAAAAATATGGTGTTTAATGAATGGTAACAAGGATATAATGATTTTTGTCAGCTTACACCCTATGCTTATGACAATTTACACCATACCTTTTTTATGCATGTAATTGTAAAGAGCAGAAAATTAATGATGTGTCATTAAAAGGGTTTTTTTTTTCTGAAGGGAAGAAACCTTAAAGGCCTTTTTATATGAATAAAAACTTGGCTATTTGCTTAACTAATCATCAAAATGAATAATTTGTTATAACGATCTGCAAATGAATGAGAAATTTTTTGTCTATACCTGAAACAAAAGCAATTATCTTCAAGTTGCTATATATGCTAAACCATTGAAGTAATGAAAGAATCAAGATAATTCTGTAAATCGGGTTTTTAATTTCATAGATCGCACAAATTTTTACTTATAAATTTAACTGCAATAAATTGTAACTATCCCACATTTTAAGATTGCATTGGCTTTGAAATTAATTTGTTAAACTTATTCATTTCACTAATAGGAAAGACGTTTTGAAAGCTTTTCAGGGGAAGTAAATTCATTACTAAGTAAATGTCACAAAAATATGTGTTAAGTATAGAAATTTCAAGAAGTATGAGTGGAATAGCAGTGAAAATAAATTATAAAAGTTTACTGTAAATATACATTAATACTATTTTAAATGAAAGGGAATTTTAGGGAAGTGGCATTTACTATCTCCAAGTATAAAAAGAGCAAAAGTTAGAGAACTTCATTTGATTAACATTCAAAACATTTGCATGTTATGAATCGACTCCTATCATATTCTGAGGAAGGGTTATGAGCACAATTTTATGATTTCTATTTGTTATGATTCATATCATTGACACGAACTTGTCAAACGAATTACGCTAAATATTATTCTCTTGTCAGGAAACCTAAATTTGATGCTCAAACCCGACTTCATTTTTATAATCAGTATATTCAGAATAGTTAAAAGAAAACTGAAATTTCATTTAAAATGCATTTTGAGAATTTATCGATGTGTTTTGCTTAGGAATTTCTCGTTGAAAAGCCCATAAAATACGAAATATTGCAAAAGTCATTACTAAATTTACAAATGAATCAAGCTGTTATTATAATTACAGGCTACTTAACAAGTTTTTTCAAATAAATTAATAGAATAAGTATTATAAACTATCTTAACCATTTTACACATACTTTTAATAACTTTTATAAAAAGAAGTTAAATTAATAGAAATTTTAATTATCTCATAAGTTTATGTGATTAAAATCAACCATAATTAAAATAATTCAAAATGAATAATTTTTCAGTTTGCATATTAGAGAGTCTTTTACAGTCAATTATAAACCAAATATTATGTAATACTTAGTGTGTATAATTAATAAAAAGTGATTTAACACAGTCTGTGTATAAAAATAATATGCATTCTCATAAGCTCAGAAAGAAATAATGAATTAAACTATAAATTTTGATGCTCATAAAACAATAATAAATTTAAAAAAGGATGAATAAAGATATTGTACCTTTAAATAAAAAATTTAGATATCCTTTTTTATAAAATATTTTTGTTGTATCTCATATACATTATTCTTTTTTCCATTTCTCTTAACTAATAAAAATATACTTTAAAATGGTTAAATATTTATATATATATATATATATATATATATATATATATATATATATATATATACTTGTAAATATTCTTTTAATAATGAGTAGCTGCTTCATTATATAAGCAATTCCAACATTAATTTAAAAAAGTCAACGTTATTGGCGGAAATTAAATTGTTTGAATAAACTCGCACATTATTTAAAAGCAAATTTACATTATTCCTATCTTATAACGGAAATATTTATGTGAACATAAATTTAATAATACGGACTGTAATAACTGCAGAAGGATATGTAAATCACTGCTTTTTAATAACATGTTCATAAAATTAACAAGTGAAATATGATGATTTAAAAGTATAACAACTTGTCTTAAACAACATCATTACTTTTGGCTAACTAATTAAACTTACCAAGAAAACGCCATTAAAATTTTCACTTTGAGTATGATTAAATAGAAATTTATTTCAACCAAAACACATTTAAGTTAAACATATGTATATACCAAGTTTATATTATAAATATAGTGATTCTCGAAGAAAGATTATATAAATAATTAAATTTAAAATACATTTTCAAGTTTTTAAAATATCAATTTTATATGCAATGCTTACTTATATATATATATATTTCATGTCTTTGCAATTAATATGCATAAATATATTTTGTTAATATAAGTATTTCAATGCAATTTGAAACATTTGAGTTTAAAAAGATTTCTTGAAAAATTTAGATTAGGATAACATTACTCATCAGCTTAAAGAATTTAAACACTTGGATGAAATCCTTTAATAAGAGGTGAAATAAATGCAAACTATAAATGTTACTAAAATGTAATTATATTACTTTATAAAACTTATATTAATCTATAGCAATTGCATAGTGATTACTTTCAACCCCATTCAAATACAAACAATCCAGTATAACTATATAATAGTAACAAATACCTTATGAATTTCTTGTGAATTCAAAAGAGTCATGAATTGCTTTTTTATCTGGAAATAGGACTCTTATGCATTACTTATATCAGTTGTAATTGTTAGTGAAGGAGCAGTTTAGTAACATTTAATAAATTACGAATTAATTAATAACACAAAACAGAAGAAAGAGAATATCAATGGATATGTATATGATTATTAATGGACATCTATTTATATATTATTATCCATATATAATTTTATTTTATATAAGAATGTAGTTCAAACGATACCCGACGATGGACAGGTGTCGTTGCTAAAACAATTTGGTGTTGTCAATGTATACTGTCATCTTTTAAAAAACATCCAAACAAATTTGATGGTGATTCAGAAGTTTGTTTTCTGTCGAATCAAAATGTGATGGCTGATGCGACAAGTTGTCACCATCGATGTGGCTTGGATTCATCATCATACACTAGAAACCAAGCAACAAGAAACTGCTTCCGGAGAATCCACGCTGAAGAAGGTGAAAACAGTGTCAAAAGCCGGAAAATTTATGCCGTCGATTTTTGAGATGGAAAGGGTGCCATACTCATTTACTTCTCAGAAAAAGAAAAACTGATCAATGGACAATGCTACAATGAATTACCTCATTTCTATTTCCCATTCACAACATGGGTACTTTTTGAGCCACCCTTGTATATCCCATTATTTGACCCGTGTGGTGACCGGGCATGACAGAATAGTCCCACTGTATTAGCTCATACATGTCGTAAGAGGCGACTAAAATGGGTACCCTGCGTCTGGGGGTACAGCTGGGCACCCTGCCCCTGGGGATTATATCACGGAACTTGCCTTCTTTTGGTAAGTAAGGGCATCATGACCCCGAGGCATCCTAGGGATCTTTTTCTTTCCTTCCTATTTTCATCCTTTATTGTCTTTGGAAACACGGGGGACGCAACCCCGGGTTACCCTAGCGATCCTTCTCTATTTTCGACACTCCATCTAGTCAACCAATTTTTGTCTTTTTTTTTTCTCCTTTTTTTCAGACGTCTAGACCACAGTTATATCTTGTTTGGCGCAGCCTATCCATATCTGGCTCTTGCGCCTGTAAAATTCACTTTCACTCACATTCACTCATATCCCATTATTTCATTCAAAATATATACGTGTAAAATCCACATATCTTCAGACTTCCGTTATTTGTAATTCTTGTTAACTTGCAAAAATTCCCTTCTTTGATCATTTCAATTGTCTTTAATAATTCTCGTTTATCTAGAATGACTTACTTTAATAAAAAGTAAGTATTCCAATAAATTTGTATTATACTTATAAGATTTTATTATTCCTTAAAGTATAAAAGAAAACCACACACACACACTTTAATTTTCATTACATCAATAATTTATATCATCTTCCCAAATATTTTTTGAGCCGATGAACAAAATAAACACTTGTCCAAATATTTTTTGTGCCGATGATAAATACTTGAATGAAATAATCATATTATGATATCTTCAAAAGAATTAAGAGCCTCTTTTAGAGGACTTAATTTCGTTGTACTTCAACATTTCAGTCACGCGTGCGTTTTCACTAGAACAACCATCATCACTGTAAATACAGATAATAGTTATTGTGATGAATAAAGGACATTAGTGTTTTTAAAAAGAATTAAAAATGAACCGTGGTGTCAATCTGAATTTAAGAGCTAAAATTTCCTTAAATTTGATTTTTAAGGAAATGAAAAACATACGTTAAGTTTAGGCTTTAGGTATTTCAAATGTCAGTAAGTTCTAATTCAAGATGTTGTTGCAATGCATACCTTAAAGAGATAAATTAGTGAAATTATTGCTTTATCAGCAGGTTAAAATTATTAAAATAAGAAATGTGAGTATTAAGAGATAAAATACATAGATACAAGAATTAGTTAATGATTGAAATACTTAGAATTCATTTTAATATGTGTGATGGAAAAATGAATACAATTTGAATCAAAGTTCATGAGGGCGAGAGTTGTTTGGTTTCATTAATATTTTATTTCCAAATTATTTACGTATTCTTACGATTATTTTATGTATAGACAGAATGGCTACAATAAGGGAATCTCAGTCGTTCAAAAGATTAGTTAGCAGTGATAAAGAAACAGCTTCAAAAATATAATTTTACTAAATCAGTTTTAATCGAAAGATACTTCGATTTCATTAGTTAATGCCACAGTTAACCACACAAAGGGTTTGTAGTGAAAAACGTAATTTTAAATAATGATCAGGTAGTAAGAACGACACCAGTGGTTATATTTCACACATTAAACAGTTACACTGAGACCGGTCCACATAATTCTATGACACGGTCTTCGATAGTACTTGATCTTGAACCTACAGTTCTCTTATCATCAATTTGAGAATTATTTCATTGCATTATTATTATTATATATTTAGTATAATTTTCAAAAATGAACGATGTCACTCGATAAATTCTACTCAAAAACAAATCTGAATATTTTTTAAATCGTAGTCACATAATATAATAAAAAAAATATGCTCATAATTCTCAAACACATGTATGGTATTAGTCCTTTAAAAGAAAGCAAGAGTAATATAATTTTTATTCTCATTAAATTCTTATTTATTTTCCGTTAATTAGTGTTCGCGTATACTGATCGTAAGTTTTTATCATGTTGAAAATATATTAAGAACAAACTTCTCATTAAGCAATATCAAGTTCGTTATCCACTCCAATTTTAATTATTCGAAGGTCCTAATTTCGATTACAAAATGGAAAAAGAAGGGAGGGAGAATCTACTCTTCCTTTAGATTAAGCACATAAGAGGTTCTAAGTAAATTAGCCAAAAACAAGAACTCATAACTTTTTCCCTTAAAAATAATGAAAAACAAGTGAATATTCTAGTAACTTTTTTCATTAAGAAGATAATTATATATACACCCACACGCACACCCCCCCACCCCCCCACATATATATATATATATATATATATATGTGTGTGTGTGTGAGAGAGAGAGAGAGAGAACCCTGGCCGTCAATTGTATATTACATGTAATTCGCATGAATATAAAATGGAATGTTCTAGTAACTTTAATAGAATAAAAAAGGATAATAGGGTATCTGACAGTACTGTACATTAGTCGTTTTACCTTTTTCTAAAAGGCTCTTTATCTTAGAAAAGCTTCATCTTAGCTCTTGACGCTGTTTGCATCCCCAAAAATTGTTGCCATAGTTTCCCAGCCGATGAGCTAATCTTCGCCTTGTTTGCAGCAGATTCACTGAAAGCAACTCATTGATATTTTGGTTGTTGCTTTGTTTGCAGCGCATAATGAGGAATCCAAGTCTAATAGACGGAGACAATTTGATTCGTAGCAACTAAATTTTAATTTGGAACTAAATTAACCACTGAAAATCAGGGTTAAGTTTGTTTAGGCGCCATTTAACAGATGGTAATACCAACATACCATAGAAACTTCATCTGTCGTTAAAAACAGGTATTTTTTTTTCTTCTTTCCCCAAGTGTGTCTTATATATATACACGCAACTCTTTTTTTACAAGGCATTTTTTACACGATTTTGAAATAACGTGCTCACCAAAATATTTTTTTTACACGAATTTTTTGTTCAAGCACGAAACACCCACCCACCCCTTCCAATTTTTTTTAAAATTCTAATTTTGACAGGGCAATCAGAAGACGGGCAGTTTATGACCACACATGCGTAAGTGACTTGTTCTACTTCATGGCTTGTTTACTTTGTATTCTGGAGTTAGGGGGAATAACCGAATTTTATAATCACTTTTTTCTTTATTTCGTTGTACTTCAACATTTCAACGTAATCTTAAGTTTTGTGTAGCTCGATATCAAGAACTATATAAGCAACATGATAAACCAAAAAAAAAAAAAAAAAAAAAAAAAAAAAAAACCACCCATAAAAAAACACACTATAAAAAAAAAAAAAAAAAAAAAAAAAAAAACTAACAGAGGCCGTTAATAACGAACGAAATTCGTCATTTGAATCAAAGCCGGCAATTGTGCTAGACATATCTGACATATCTACTGATGATGGCATTTTTGCTCCAGTTCGTAATAAAGGTGCACGCTTGTTATGAAGTAGCGATGAATAGTTATTAGTAGTTTTATTCTAATTTCAATTTGAATTTTCAAATGTTGTATTTACCTATAGACTGAGTTTTCAAGGTACGCTAATAAAAAAATTTTATAATAAAAATGAATTGTATTTGTTTTATAAATATGTAACATGGATTTCAATATTGCGTTTTTTGGGGAAATATTGAAATATTTTAAGTCTTTTCATCTTACACTTTTTTTCCAAGGAACGTATCTACCGTGTAAAAAAAGAGCTAGGTGTATATATATATATATATATATATATATATATATACGGGAATTGTCCGGCTGTGCTACAACAGCGCAACCTTCAACGCAATTTAGAAGGTTAGATCTCGAGGTATAAGCACGCAGAAATGCGCATGCGCGTCAGTCTTTTCTTTAATTTCTTTCTCTAAAATAAACTATTTTTCCATTATAAATGAGCTTTATTATTTTCAACATACGGATGACAACCTCCACAAGGGGGGCTCGGGCTCGGCAAACGGACTAACATTTAAAGTTAAATTAAAATTTAAAATGCTATCTTAAAACTACTACGCGAGCATGCCAACAGAATGGCTGCCTCCAAAAAAAAAAAAAAAAAAAAAAAAAAAAACATGGACGTTCGCTCTCTTAATGAAGTGCAAACAGTACTTGATATTGAGAACTTTTGACTACTTCTGAGTACAGACGATACTAAAAAAATTAAGAACTTGTGAGTATTTTTAAGTGCAGACGGTACTTACATTACTACCAAGTAACGAAAATTGATATATGTTGCTGTGCCACCATTCCGTTGTGATAGTTCGTGAAAAATCAACGCTAAAACAGTAATAACAGACGGTTATTACACACCTATGTATTGTGACTACCCAATTGGATATACTACTGATGAAAAGACGGGTCAGAACCTCCTCTCTTTACCTTTCAATTTATATATGAAAATAAGTTTTATTCAATGACTGTGCTACTCGAACTATATAAAGATGATCACCCTTAATGATATTCCTGTTGTATCAAACTTTCTTAAAAGAGGAAATATTAAAAAAATAAAGTTGTTAAATAGTATATTTTTAACGATGCATTTGATCGTATTACAAGAAAAAAAAAATTGAGAAGTTTTTTCTCATTTCCCACTGATTTCAATACTGAAGATAGCAAGAAATTAGTAATTAACATTTTCTATAAATGATTTAGTTTATGTATTAAATGTGAAAGATCTATAAATTAACGGTAGTAAAGAACTCCTTAATAGACTTTTTCAATCTTTATCGAATCTAGATGAATTACAAGCCTTAAACACTAAATCACTAAATAGTGACTCTGAAATTTCTGATGACGAAATAGAAAAAAAAAAAAAAAAACCTACTTCTTCCCTTTCCCCTTTTATAATGTCTCAAGTATTGAATTATAACATGTCTGCTAATACTTTTTACCCTTCCCTCAATTTTGTTTTGAAAGACCTCGGAAATTCACTTCGAAAGTTTACTAGTTCTATTACATATGATGTAAAGTGTTTTATTAAAGACTGTGAAGAATATCGTTTCTTTTTTTTCCCGTTGTTGAATGAACAGCAAAAAATAATATTCACTAAATCTTTAATTGAAGGTCAGGCAAAGAGTTTTTTTTTTTTTTTTTTTTTTTTTTTTTTTTATATTCGCAACGTAATCTTACGACATGGCTTTCGTTTAAAAAACGCTTTATTAGAAGAATTCCGCCATCAGTTAAATTCTGCTGAAATTCATAGACAATTAAGTAGACGTAAATTACGTCAAAATGAATCCCTTTCGAATATTTGATAGCAATTAGAGAACTCGCAAGTACTTCCTGTGAAATTATTGATGAATCTTCATTATTTGAATATTGTATAAGTGGCATACATGATTACCCATCAAATAAAGCTATTTTATACGGTGCTAAATCTATTTCATAATTTAAAGAAAAACTTGGTATTTATGAAAAAAAAAGTCAGTGATAAAAATAAAAAACCCTTTCCAAGAATAAATTTTCAATTCATTCAAGGATGCGACATGAACTCAAAACATAACTTTCATAGGTCTGAAATCCAAAATGATATTGCATGTAATAAACAAAAAAACTTATTTTAATTGTAAAATGACAAGATATATTTCTCGTTTCTATCCCGACAAACATAAAGTTTTAAAATGTTCATAATTTGGTTTGTAAAAATTTTGGTCATTTTTCTGCAAAGTGTACCAATAAACCTATTCCAAATCGAACCGATATTGACGTGTCAACTATAAATCATTCACCTCCTTTGATATATAAAACTGTTACTATCAAATATAATTCATTTACTGCATTGGTCGATACTGTTAGTCAGAAAATAGTTCTAACGAAAAATACATTTAAAAAAAATGGTTCTCTACATTTAACTATTTTTCATGGGTCACTTACAGCGTTTAGTAAAGGGCACATTACACCAATCGGTTGTGATACTTCTCTGATTATCTATTACAAGAACTTATAATAGATAATCAGAGAAGTATCGCCAACTTTTGCGTTGTTAATAATGAAACAATGACATTAGATGCTGTTATTGGCATTGATATTTTAACGCAGGCCAAAATAAAAATCAACAGATCAAAACAGATAAATCAACACAGATAAAATCAGATGAACAAAAATTTCAGATACTAAAATGGGAAATGCAGAACAATTTTCGATCTCTAACATTTCAACAAATGATAAAGTGGAACTTGAAATCGGATCAATTGTTACTAAAACTCAACGAAATATTCTTCATAATTTAGTTTCAAGCTATAAGCCAATTAAGTCTAAAACTACTGATATTCAGATGTCTATTATTTATAAGAATGAAACACCAATAACACATAAACCACGACGATTACCTTTTGTTGAAAGAAAAATTGTAGATGACCAAGTGATGAAATGGTTGGCGGATGGTATTGTTGAGCCATGCTCTTCTGATTTTTCTACCCAAGTAGTTGTTGCCAGGAAAAAAGACTGATCCCCTAAAGTTTGTATTGATTCCAGATAACTTAACAAAAATATTGTAAAATATAACTATCCCTTACCCTTAATAGATGATCTGCTTGATGACCTTCAAGATACAAATATTACGTTCAGTACAATTGATCTTCGTAACACTTTTTTTTTTCATTTAGAAATAGAACCAAATAGCCAACGATATACATCAGTTGTGACACATAATGGACAATTTCAGTTTCTACGGGCTCCTTCCGGTCTTTGCACGTCACCAACAATGCTTCAGTGGTACATAAACATTCTAGGATTTGATTATCAAAGGTCATGTTTTAATTTACATTGATGATGCCATTATAAAATCTAAAAATACAGAAGAAGGTCTTGAAAGACTTGCATCAGTGTTTTCACTTGCATCCTATTATGGATTAGACATAAATTTTTAAAAATTCAAATTTTTAAGTAAACTAATAGAATTTCCTGGTCATGTTATTAAAAATGGTAAATTGTACCCGTCACCACAAAAAATCAAAGTTGTTCTTAATTTCCCTGAACCGAAATAAATGCCAAAAAGACTTACAAGTCAACAGATGCTGCAGAAGTTATTGCAAAATTAGAAAATTAAAAATACATATTTGGCATTCTATCTCGAATTATTTCCGATCGTGGTATCGCATTCACTTCTCAACAATTTCAAGATTATTGCAGTACCGAAAAAATTCGAACATTTCCCAATTACCACTGGATTGCCTATAGCCAATGGACAAGTAGAGCATTTAAATACTGCAATCAAAACAGTTATATCCAAACTTTCCATAGACAATCCAGAAAAAATGGTATACGCACGTCAAAGAAGTCCAAAAAGCTATAAATTCAATGTTCCAACGAAGCATTCAAACAACTCCCTTCGAATTGCTATTTGGTATTAAAAGGAAGACGCCACAAGATCTCAAATTTACTTAATGAGGAAATCCAAGCTAACTTCGTCAACAACCGTGACGAGCTAAGGAAACTAGCTAAACAACAAATCCTGAAAGATCAAGATGAAGACACAAGAAATTACAACCTGCGGCTAAAGCCTGCATCTACTTTCAAGCTTCATGATCTTGTCGCCATCAAACGTACTCAATTGGGACCAGGACTCAAACTGAAACCCAAATGCTTGGGTCCATACAAGATAACGAAAATCAAATCGAGCAAAACTTACAATGTTCAAAAGTGTGGCTTTTTGAAAGACCAACAAAAACTAGTACTTGTGCTGAATATCTCACGCAATGGACTAATGACGCTATTATCTGAGAACTAATGCAATAACATTTTAGTACGAACTTTTACAAGACAATATTATTTTTTCCCCTAAAAATTGTTTTATCTTATAGAGTGAATTTCTTTTTTATTTTTTATTTATTTATTTTTTGCATTATTTTGTACTTTTCTTGTGCATTAATTTTTCTTTTCAATTTTTCAGAAATTGAGAAGAATCTTAAATTTTTTGAATTTTTCTAATAGATAATATTTAACAATATATTAATCAACTCTAAATTGAACATATTCTTACTTCAATTTTGTTATTATTTTCTTATTATGTATGCATATATTAATGTTTTAATTGTACCTTTACTGGCCCACCTGAGCTCAGGTGATATTGTGAGATAGACGATTATGGGAATTTTCCCACTGTGCTACAGCAGCGCCACCTTCATCCCAGATTGGTAGATTAGATCTCGAGGAGTAAGCCCGCAGAAATGCGTGTCCGTCTTTTCTTTAATTTTTCATCCTTTAATAAACTATTTTTCCACTATAAATGAGCTTGGTTCTTTTCAACATACCAATTTCAACCTCCATATATATATATATATATATATATATATATATATATATATATATATATGCGTGTGTATGTGTGTGTAGTGATATCATTTAAATTTAATTATTTTTCTAATTTATCCTATATTTTAACTGCCACAGTCATTCGTAAATTATAACTTCGTGATCTCATTCCCTTTAATCTTTTAATTTATACGATCACGCGATTTCTAAAAGAAAATTAGATCAGCATTTACCTCGCTTTGAACTAATAGGGATATTCCCTATTAGATACTGGGACTCAATGAAAAATACTTAAATATCCATTACATCTGTTACCGTGAGTTATCTATATAATCCTTACTGTAACTTTCTCAGAGAAACAAATAGAAAATTTTCTGTAACTTCGTTCTTAATTACTTGAATGGGTGGACGTGTGTTGCGCCCGCCGCTTATCCCGACATATCTCCCTTCCTCTCGTGCAACATTAAGAAATTCATAATGTTGTAATTTAAAGTACCTTTATTGTGCTACGACTGAAGTATAAAACTTAAGTTAGTTTAAACACAGGTATAGGACAAAATAATAGGAACACCTGTGAAAAAATGAAGAAAAAAAATTAGTAAGGGTTTGGGCCACTTTCGCCCTGAATGATAGCTTACATTCGACGTGGGATTGACAAATAAAGGACTGGAACAAAGTTCATCCGAATTCGCTCCCATTAATCGAGCAGAGCCGTCTCGAGTTCAGATAATGTGCGTGGAGGAGGAAAAGAGCATGGACTTTGTTCTCTAAAAAACACCACAAAAATTCAATAATATTCAGTTCAAGTGACTTGGGACACCACGTTAGATGTTTCACTTTAACATCATGCTCATGTAACCGTGTTTAAATACAGCGAGACGTGTAAACAGGGGCGTTGTCATCTTGGAACACAGGACGTTCTCTCGAAAAGAGAGTCTGAAGCATAGGGTGAAGATGATCTGCGAGAATGCTTCGATAATGTTCGCCTGTGATCATCTCCCTCAAGACAACGAGAAGCCCCTTTCCACAGGAAGGTAGTGAGCCCCACACCATCACAGAACCCCTTCCATGCATCATGGTTGGAATCAGGCAGTCAACATAAAATGCTTCTGCCAGTGTTCGCCAGACGAACACACGTCCGGAAGTCTGGAATAATGTAAATGAGGATTCATCGGACCAGATGACTTGTCCCCATTGAAGTTGTGTCCTGTTTATATAGTCTCGGCACCACTGTAGCCTCTTCATAGCATTCCACGTCGAAACTAACAGTTTTTGAATGGATACTCTGCCATGAATGCTCGCAGTATGCAACACCCGTTGAATAGTGTTCATGGATACGGGGTTCTGAAGGTGGATATTCATCTCAGACATTATCTGCGGCAGTGTAGCCTTGCGTTTTTGAACGACTATCCTCTTCAACAACCGTCTATTACGGTACTTCAACTTCCACCAATTTTGTGCTTCGCAGAAGACATCTTACCCAGGTTTGTAAATGCAGTCATAACACTTGATACAGAGGTCCTTGAAACACCCACAAGGTTGGTTGTTCTGGACACGAGCGCTCCAGCGAGACGAGATCCAATTATCATGCCTCTTTTCACGTCGGAGACGTCGGACCTAGTTACGCTTTGCGAGGAACGAAATTTTCTCATGCAACTCTCACACTGCCAAATGCTTGACTGATACCTTCCCTTTCGCCGCCACTAGGTGGCACACTGTTGCAACACGAGGCGGCCTTTTAATGGACGGTCGAAAGACGACTCATTTTTAAATGGGTGTTCCTATTATTTTGTCCTTTACCTGTATATATATAGAGAGAGAGAGGTTGAGGACATCTTCCCCGTCTCTCATTCTGCGGATAGAGCACGACCACAGAGTTATCCCCGTTCAGAGGTTGGTGTCCCCAGATGCTGCAGGTATGAAACCTCAACTGAAATCTTAATTAGGTGGTTTCTTTCCTCCATTGTGAGGAGGAGATAAGATAACAGGAAGACCAAGAAAAGAACACAAGAGAAATAGACACACTTGGGACGAAAGAAACTAGAGAAAAGACTAGACCTGCGCAAAAAGGAAAGCCATGAATTCCTTGACGATATTCTGTATGATTTCTCTCCTTTGTATTAATACCCCCAATTGTTAAAACTTTTGTAATATATTTACTAATTAGAATTAATTAAATTCGGTTAGTAATTTAAAAAGGTGTTCGTATTTTCTAAAATATAGTCAGTTTTCGTAAATTTTGGGTTCAACCTTCGATAAATTTACTCACATTGATATTTTAGCTAAACGTTTACCAAGTATAAATGTAAAAAAGAAATGCAGAGACTACTCTTCAAGTTGTGAGAATACTGTTATTCTTCGAGACGTTTTCATTTAGACTTTGCTTAATCATTGTGTTTCCATTAGAACTTTGAGGACTCTATATATAAACGTTGTGACTCAAATTTGTTGAAAGTAATGCGAATTCCAGTGTAGCGAATTTCCAAGACGAGCTTGACGACGTACATTAATCATCCTTGCCTCTTGGAATCCACGGTAGAAATGACAATGTGTAAGAAACCTCGTTCTTTATGCTTTAGACTGTCCAAGAATATTTCTTCATCATTAAAGAAATAGCCAGCATAGGTCACATTGAGGATTTGGTTTTAATTAATTATATTATTTAGAGTATTTCTGACTCCGTCTTAATGAAAGTATTTTGTAAGGATCAATAAGTATCAAGAAATTTAGAAAAAATAAATATTATGAAAAAATTAATGAGGATAACAAAAAATAATCATAGGAGATTTGGCGATTAGATTAACTTTAAGCATGAAAACATTTAATGTCACTTATTTTGAATCAAAAGTAAAGACTCAGGAAAAAAGATTTAAATCTATTTAAGGTGTGACGAATCAAATGTTAAAAGAAATTCTATTTCATGTTAAAATTGCATTGAATCTAGATATCGTAGTACTAATTACCCTAATAAAAGTATTGAATTAAAAAGAAAGGAAGTGCGAATAATTTGGACCCATTTCGAAAAATTCAACTCAAATGGAAGTAAATAGAACTTTAATTAGCAATTCAGAAAACTTTTCGAATAAAATATACAAAATATTCGAAGTTTGAGGCGAAAAAAATAGTGTTCAATAATGAAAGCGCTGGGAGTTTAATGAACTTTAGTGTATAAGAAAGAATTGGTGTCGAACTGTATAATTGTAATTGTGGAATTGGCTGTATTAAAATCGGACTGTATAAAATTGATGAGAGTTGTTGAAAATATAAGCCCACAAGATTATTTTAACTCATAAATATTACTTAATAGTTATGCTTCTAATGCTACAATTAATGCGTTGAACAAATTGTATTGTAAATTTATGATCGGAATGAATATTTTATCGCAATTAAAAATATTTTAAATGGATTTTAGTTTAGTTTGGTTTGGTTAAACTAAACCAAACCAAACCAAATTAAAATAAACTATTTTCCAATCTTTTTAAAAAAATTTAAATCCATCCAATTTTTTTAAAAGCTTCGATCTTGTCTTTTCCCATGTCTCTGCATTTTCCTACAATGAATAATTAGAATTAAATTTTAAATCCATCCAATTTTTTTAAAAGCTTCGATCTTGTCTTTTTCCATGTGTCTGCATTTTCCTACAATGAATAATTAGAAATGTTATAAAGTTTTTAAATCTATCGCTACAAAATATTTTATTACTCTTAGTAGATTTAATTTGTTTAGTTTTTATTAATGTCGCACTAGAAGCAACACGAGGGCTATTGGTGACGGACCTTGTAATTTTGAACCTCGGTCAAGTGACGAGGATGATATCTGAGCTGGTACCCCCTCTTCTAACTTCCACACCACGCCTATGGGAGGACTTTAGGTCCCGACAGGTTTAATGCGCATCAGCCCCGGCTACACGGTGGGTCTTTGATGGTTAAGGCTCGAACCCACAACTCAACGAAAACTACCGCCACGAGTTTGAAACCATGACCACTAGGCTACCGCGGCCACATATTTTAAATGGAAATGAAATGCATGTTATTGGGGGGGGGGGGCAATGAGCTTAATTATTGTTTCGGACAAAATGATAATTAAATTGTGCATTTTGCTACATTACCAAACAATACCAATGACGAATCCTTTTAAGAACTGAGTTTAACCAGTAGTGTTAATGACAGTCTTAAGGATCCAAGTAAAGAAGACGATGAAATTTCTTATACAGAATTAGATAATTCTATTAATGAAAAATACAAGACATTGTGTAGAGTCCAAAATGACTCGAGGAGCCGTGGTGAAATCAAAACTTCATTAAAATGCATCTGAAGAAAATGTGAGAATAACAGTGACAGAGGTACAGAGGTAAAATGTTCACTTTACACAAAATGAAAAAAATACTGGGAATACGAGAATATAATTCATGTGGAATTCATCAGAAGAATTCATCGTGAAAATGGGCCGATACAGGTGAAATTCAAGAGTAACCGTGAAGCAAAGCACAGTACAGAAGAATTGAGAATTCAAAGGAAAATGCAGATAGTGAAAGAAAAAGAAAGATCATTGGGCATCGGATGTCGAGAAGAAGCTTTGCTGAAAGAAAGACGACGGATGAAATAGAGAGAGAATATGCATGAGCGAGATGGGAATGGTCAAGCCCCGCAGATAACTCCAAAATTGCCAGAAGGGAGATTGAAGAGCCCTGACGATAAATGAGGAAATAATAAGCCACTGCATGCAGCAAGGGAAGTTTCCTGTTGTGCAAAGAAACCTATTTGGAGAAGAAAAATAACTGAAATCCAAATGCTAGGTTCACGCCAGTGAGGAGCGAAAATCACGTCCGAGGAACGGTGTGAGGCGAAGAACCACACCAACCGACATCAGCGCATAACCAAACAGGATAGGGTGTGGGTTCATGATTCTTAGGACCGATTCTTTTTCTTCAACCACTATTTCTACTTTTCGTTTTTGGCTTTTTTTTTTTAATTCCCCTTCTTTTTTTTTTTCCTTGTTCAGGTACCGCTAATTCCGTAGGAGCGTGGAACAGCAGGATGACCAAGTTTATGGGGCTTAGAATGGTTTTCCCCATCTCCTATGGCGGGGATAGAGCGTGACCATAGTCTAATCATTATAATCCTCATCCAAATGTCGACATCCATAGATGTTGCAGATGTGAAACTCCAACAGAAATCTCGGCTAGATGGCTTCTTTTCTCGCTCCAGAGTACGGAGGGGACAAAGACCAAGAAGAGAGGCAAGAGAGATAGACACACTTGGTTGGAAGGGACGAAATAACTGAAGTAGAAGGGAAAGACATGTAACCCTTGACGGTTTTCTACATGATTTCTGGTCTGGAATGAGAATGTTTCCCATTGTTATACTTCTGTAATATTTACTAATCTGCCATAATTAAAATTCAGTTAATATTTAAAGACATGTTCTTATTTTCTACGCGGTAGTCAACTCCCAAGCGTGTGCGGGGGAGTAAAATATAATGGATATTTTATTTCTTTAGCGTAGTCTTGTTTTCTGGTGAAGAAGCTTCAACCCTTTTGTAAAATGGTGTTTTTTTTTATTTCTATTTAGAACATTTTACATTAAGAATTCACACAAAAGAAGGCAAGACCAACACAGCAAAGCAAAAGCAGTCATCGCAGCGCGTGAGAAAGCCAAAATCCAATTATATCAAAATCTATCTATTTGCTGTGTTACATAATTGAGAATATTCTCAAAGTGTTTCCAAAGAAAAAGTCATGTGACCGGAGAATATAAACTAATTGGTCAACCTCCACATTACGCGATACCACGTCAAATGGTTGTTGTCTCTATAAGTGATAATTCTATTGACGTATAATAAATATTAAAATACGATAGTGAATTCACGAGACAGCTTCTGATCAAAATGAAAGAAAGTTCTAGTGGGACAATTGCAGTATGAATTAATTACATATACGGTCAGTCGCAAAAGTCAACATAAAGTTATTAAAATAATAAAATTTAAGAATTTATAAATATTTTTAAGAAGATTAAATTTACTACACGTTATATTTTATAAGTTAACAACAATATTTTATAAAAATAAGTTATAAAAACAAATTATCTCCAAAGAATATGGACAAAAATTTAGAACTCTTAATTATTTTAATATTTTGTTTTCAATTTATGCGATATATTTGCAATCTAGGATACGGTGATGATGACAGCCATTATTAAAAATAAGTATAGGACAGGACACAAATATTACAGTATTAGAATTATCTAATTTAATATTTTATATATCTTTGGTTATTCTTGAGATAGGAAAATTTTCAATGGAATAAATTTTAAAAGATTAAGTTAGAATTGTGATAGCTTTCTTATTTAAGTTTTCTTCTTTTTTTTCGAATATAATTTTATGATCTGTTTGTACTAAGTTCAACTGATTTTGATGAAAATTGTTTTGTTCCAAAATAATTTGCAGAGTGGCATGATTTTAATCCATAAAACATATTTTACTCTCTATGTCTGTCCAAAGCCATACAGAGTGTTTTAAATTACTTTATTCTTCTGTTCGACTCCCTGTGCTTCTTTTATAGGTTTTTATGATACGATGAAATCGGTGAATTTTGCGTAGAAATCAGTGAATGCTGTGATATTCGTATTTGAAATAAATTTATTTTTGCGTGTAAAATGGTGGAGAAATTAGGATGAAAATAAAAATATATTTCACTTTAAATGAAAATGAAGATGTTTTTAAGGCAGTTGATGAAAAACTGAAGTCGGACATGGAAATCTGTTAAGAGTTTGGCGTTGCTTACTCTAAATTATTAACGATAGTTAAAAATAGAGAAGAAATTACAAGAATATTTCAGCGTAATATGTTCGAGCAGCAGAGAAAAAGTACGAGGACGATTAAACACAAAAATTTAATAACTGCGTTGCTTATTTTCTCTCAGAATATTCCCATATCAGTATCTTTATTGTAGGAAATAGCTGATAAATTTTTAAAACAAATAACTATCGAATTTTCTACAAATCTCTGTTATTGCAATATTTCAAGAAAAGGAACGGTCCATTGCTAAAAAAATGTTCTGGTTAAGAATTTGGGCTTAGCATTAATATATATGTATATATATATTCTAGAATAAAATGTATAGAATTGATGTTATAGTTTTATTACAAAGCGCTAACAATTCAACTTTTGAAGAAATAATTAAATTTCCTCTGACACTTTTGGACGGAAAATACAAATAACTAAAAGTTTCACTAGTTTTCAGCCGTTGAGAGAAGTACTGCTTTACATATAAAGATAAATTACTCTTTTCAGAAATTCAAATGCATTGTGAGCTTTCTAAGAAACCCCATTTTATACCACAACCAAGTAAATACACCATGGCAGCTTATACGTCATTCTACAAAAGAAAAAAAAAGCGTTAAAAGCCGTAACTAGCTGTGATATCGAAAATCTTATGTTCACAACTTAGAAAGATTATTAAAATTGGAGCTTTACATGATAAGAAAATTGTTGAATATCGCAGGTAAGCTAAGTAATAATTTCGAATTACGTTTTGAAACAACTAGTTTTAAATAAAAAAAAAATGTTTTTTTTTTTATCACATATACTATTTTAGAAAAATCTTAATAATCTTCATATAACTATCTTACATTCAATTTTTGCCATATTCTATCCAGGAATTTTTGACATAACTTTAAAATGCTAACATTTAAATGTTTGATTCAAAAATAAAAATAATTTTTTAAAAATGTCGTTGAAAAATTATGAAAACTATTTCTTTTTTTATTAAATGTTATTAAGAATAGTAAATAAAAATATTAACATTTTTAATTTAATTTTTTTCTGTTTGTATAAAAGAAATTTAGAATTTCAATATGTCTTTCTGCTGTAAATTACTTTTGCATCTCAATTCAATTAGTAAAATACGCTAAGGATTTAAATAAATTTTTTTCTTTCCTCAATTTTAATTTTTTTTGTTACTATCTAAAATTTTGAAACCTAATATATATTTACAAAAATTAAGATTCATTTTTTGCGTGGTTTAAATAAATATGATAGAAATTCGAACCAGGAAATAACAAAAAAAAATAAATAAATAAATAAATAAAAATAAAAAAAAATAACACATTCTGAAAGCTATTTATTTTATACATCCTAAAAAGATTGCATCACTTTCTTGGTTCCTCGGACGTTTTTTCGATGATCTCTGCTCCATATTTGAAAGTTTGGAGCAGTCTAACAAAATGCTTTGTATGAAATAAGCTTGAATTTTATTGCAGAACTTGATTGATTGATTGAGAAAGAGAGACAGATAGACAGACAGATAGGAAATTTTCATATGTTGAAAAAGTTGAAAATATTAAAAAGTTGCTGCCAGTGGAAAAATTATTTTCTCCAAAAGTATTCTAAAAAAGTTGAAATTTCTTGAGGAGACTTAATTACTCGTAACCAAATGTTCTTTAAGTGAAATCCGCAACTAAAAATTCTAATTGTACTTGTAACGGATTAAAATGTAAATGTCAAATAAATGTAATTCAAATGTTTTTAATAATTGTAAATATTACTATGTTAAGTATTATTAAAATCATATTAGCTAAATTTTAACTTTTTGTAACTTTTTCATCTTTCTCGGATTGGCAACAATTTCAGTTCTTATTTAAATAGAGTTCTGCGTTTGTAAAAAGCGATAAATAGAGTTAGTGAATAAAATTATGCGGCGTTCATGTTGAAATTTTATTTGCATTGAATTCAAACACCATTTAAATAGTAAGTCTCAATAGCAATCTGATATCCTTTATATAGTTTTTGTAACGTAGTCTCAACTGAGAGACTGCATACTTTTTTAAATCTTTCATGAAGAGAATATATCTGAATATTTTTTTATAAATTAAGGAGAAAAAATGCATTTCAAATTACATTTAAGTTTTTTTTAAAAAAAAAAATACTGACTACGTCAAATGTAAAAATTAACCATCATCAGATTTATTTCCTTATAGATTTATTATCTTTCTTCTATACGTTAAAATTTATTTCCATTGGAACAAAATTTATATAAATTTTTCTAGCTTTCATGTTATAAAAACTAAATAACATCTTGATACAATTTTTTTTATTTGCTATGGGCAGAGAGACTTACATATATAAGATAGCTAAGATAACTACTATAAAGTAACTATCTTAGCTACAAAATGATTAGTATATCTATCTTATTTACTATTTCAATATAAATGATAAGTTAAAAACAGTTAATTTGCAACATGATAATGCTGATGCTTCAGGAACTTTTTTGAGAAACATCATCCCAATCGAGAGATTACTTTCTCCCATTTATTTTATATAAAATGCTTATAAACTCCTTATTTCCTAAACGTGCCTGAAAGTTACGCATAAACTCTGTTTAGAGTCTCTGTTTTATATTATATTGTTGACTTTATTATCTTCACTTAAACTAAGACCCTGTATCTACGAATTCGTTTTGCCCGTGACTTCAAATATCTTCTACTGTCTGCAGTATAAGAGTATCCAATAACATAATCAGGGACTTCAAAACCTTCATTATACATTAAATTAGATACTATTTTCAAGACTTGGTAAACTAATTAAAATAATAATGTAACACAAATGTGTAACTATATATATATATATATATATATATATATATATATATATATTATAATAATAACTTAAAATGACACCAGTAAGAATTTCTTTTATTATTAATCTTTTTTAAGGAAAATAACGAAATTTACACAAAATATAATGCTTATTGAATATTTTTATTGAATATATATATATATATAATGCTACGCCCGTTTTATTTCATTTATATTAATTAGACTTAATGCGCAAAATTTCAAAACTCTCTTCAATTTAGAGAGAAATTAAGTGACAGCGAAAAGCTTGGGAAAAAAAGATATACCAGAAATATACAGAAGCTTAGGGATGCCACCGGAATCGAAGTAATATCATAAATTTTTCATGATTTACTTGGGAGATTCCGAACGATTTAAAAAGAGCAATCTTTCTTCAATTGAGATAGTTTAGATCGCATCCGAGAGTGATTTTTCCGATAATTTGTTTTCCGAGACCCTGCTGTTGAAAGCAGGCATGTTTGGACTTGATATTCGAAATTTGTTTTCATTATTGTACCGTAAAAAACATGCACATTTGTGAACGCTATTTTCTTCTATTCAAACAGTACCAATTCCATGTACAGGAAATTTAAATTTTCGAAATAATATTTATATAATCGAAGCTCTACGAAGGAAAAAAAATTTAGAACGGAAGAAAAATAATATTTTTATGTAATTAAAATGAAAGAATTTGCATCAAAGAAAATAATTACCTGGAAAAAAAATCAGTCAAAAAACATAATACTTTTTAACATAATTGTTTTTAAAAAAATTTTATCGGCTAAAATATATAATAAATTTTATGATATGTTCACAAAAATGATTTTTGCATGAAAATAATTTTATGATGATGCATGCATGTTCATAAAAATAATTTTTGTGTAAAAATGATTTTATGATAAGCATGTATTCTAATAAAACTTATTATATTTGGGCTTTCAAATGAATTAATATAGATATATAATTAATTTTTTAATTTAATCATTTGAAAAGAGGTGCGTATTGTTTTATCCTGATTCAACATGTGTGAAGGAGAAAGAGAAAACTTTGCACTTTTACACAAGCAGTATTTCCGGTCAAAAAAATAAGAAAAAGAAGAGATAAAATTAATATATATGTATATATGAATTCTTTTATTCTAACTCCTACTTATTTTTAAATTTTTTGAATATTCTTTTAAATAATAATAAACTGAATTTAAATAAATAGGGAGTTTTAAAAATAAAATTTCGTCTTATAATTTCTTAAATTTTGTTAAATATTTTCAATGTGTATGCACATGTAAAAATATTTTTTTAAAATTATATATATATATTAAACAAGTAATTACAAAAAAATCGTAAACAAAACCCTTTTATTCCTCTTAACGCCTTTTTGCTACAGCCATCCAGCATACGAGTACACTGTACAAGAGAACTGAATCGACTAAAATTTCGTTTTTAATGTTTGAAAATTAATCAAATTTTTAATGAATTTTAATAAGGTTCATAATAAATTAATCGAATTAAAAATCAAAAATTCAATTCCGTTTTAGAATTTTTAAAACATATTGAACATGAATTAAAATTTCATTAAATATTTTTAATATTTCTGCAACTTTGAA
>BMAW01040021.1:730096-805753 GCA_019974015.1 Nephila pilipes
TATATATATATATATATATATATATATATATATATATATATATGTATGTATGTATGTATGTATGTATGTATGTATAATAAACAATGGCAAACAAAATCCATTTACCTCACCTAGTGCATTTTACTTATAGTGTATTACAGATTTATACTTCTTGTATCTAGCCCTTAACGTTAGATTAATGAATAATAAATGTAGTTGACTCCGGTTAATTGAGTCGCATTAGGGCTAGACTAATTTGTCCCGATTAAGCGACTGTCGCAACAAAGCGAATTCCATCAGACAATAATCTAAACAAGGTAAAATAATATCCAATAAAAACAAAAAGGATCGATGTAGTTAGCGCTACAAGAAAGGAACATTTCTAGAATAATTTGCGTCCTTAGTTGTGGCTGTCCGCCCTTACGTAAAAAAAATGGAGTGTAATTTATAGACACGTAAAATTGCATTCGTATTTGTATTCTTTTTCAGAGACAATTCATACAAATAAACATGTTAAGCATTTGAAGCTGTAACAGTGTTTTTAGGGGGAAGCTCTAAAAAATAAGGCAATATATAAAAATCTTACTAATTTTAGAAGGATTTAGATCAAAAATAATTTCGCAAATAAAATATTTTTTTCCTCTCGATGACTATATTTTGTAAGACATATAAAGCACAAACTCTATGAAGCGATCTATAGTGCTCAGCATGAAAGGGTGAATTAATTTTTTTATTCTGAAAAATGTCTGATTGTGGTTTTGTTTCTTACCCATGCTTTAAATTTTTTAACTGTTATAACGTTTTATTAGAGAGAATTTTTTATTTACATGCTAACAGAAAAACAGTTTCTTGTAATTGTCATTTTATTATTATATTTTTCCGATTGTAGTTTCAATGATTAGAAATATAGAAATTGCGCAACCATAATATTTTAACACTTATTGCAATTTTTTTTTTTTTTTTTGAATAAAATCCAGTGAACTTAACTAACATACCTCTGGAGGGATTTCAAATATTTAATGTTTATTACCTATTTTTCTTTAAGACATGTCAAAAACGAAATTACTGTTCAAAAATAGTTAATTACTTAATTTCTTCTATTTTTTTTCGCTCCGAAAACGTGAAAAGGAATTTTCTTTTAGAATTCTGCAAGAAATTTAGACGATTCAAATTTGATCAAAATATACGATCGTGGCGCCATCTCTTAACGACTATTTCCACTACTATTTATAAAGAGAGGAATGTTTGAAACACTCGTTCATTTTTTTTTTTTACTAGATGCAAATACTTTTTCTTAATTTTTACTCAGTTCCTCTTTCTCTAACCTATTGATCTCCTGTATAACGTTGATGTTATTATAGTGATACGCAAAAGACAACGAGAGTCATTAATATAAAGTTTTATACCTCATACCAATATTTTATAATCTAAATCTTCGTTATATATATTACTCTTCTCATTAAATTGTTTTTGACTGACACCTTAGTAAATATACTTCAGCATGATTAGAAAATCCCCTTTGGAAAATACTGATAAAACTATTATCATATATTTTCAACAGATTGTATTGTATAAATAAAATATGCAATAGACCTATTTGCAAGTTCATTTCATACATATACGAAGTATGTTTAGTATGAATGATAAGACTCTAGAAAATGCACTATAAAATTTTGATGTGCAAATATAATATAACTAATCTCTTTTCACAATACTATGGCATGCTAAAAAGTTATCTACACTCATCTAAATCATATTACATATTAAAATAAATTATATGCCTTAAAGAATCAAATTTGAAAACTGAAATGCGTGCTTAAAGGTTCTGAGTAAAAAGTTCGATATAGCGTCTAATTTTCATTTTCTTAAAAATAATTCATTAGAAGTACACAAAAATACATTATTTTCCACAGGAATGTATCAAATACAAATACATGAAAAATGATACTATGGAACAATTATTAATATCCTAAACGTGTGATTTAGGGTGTATTTGAAGAAAATGACTGGGTCGTTTGAATTAACATCGCATTTGAATCTCTACACTGGAGCTATTGATAAGAGTCCTCATGGAATATAATAAATATCAGAAAACAAGTAAGATCAGGTCCCGACACCTGAAGCAGTACCTCCTTCTCCTAACTTCTACACCACGGGAAGACTTTGAGATTCAGTACTTCATTCAATGGGCAGCGGTCTCCCCTATACTGCATGACGGATTTTTAAAGGAATTAAGCATGAACCTGCGCCTTGAACTTGAACTCACATGCCTCTTGTTTGTGACCAAGACACCTCGGCTACTACGGCTTCATTTCGTGAAAAATCAGCTTTCCTATGGTTGCAGCTACAATTGTTACTTGTAATATTACTTCTCTATTCATCCTGTGATTTCGCACTTGGAGTTTCTTTAACACGCGCGTATTTCATATCTTCAATCCACGCGCTAGCTCCAATTTGGAAGAATTCAACACAACATTCAGAAGAATTACGTAATTAGAAAACCTTGGTGAAAAAACTGCCTGTAAAATATTTTTCTGTTTAGAATTGAAAGCAGTTCGGTTAAATTTTACTAAAAATTGCTTTGTCCTCAGTTCTGAAAATTGTCCATTTTGCTTTATCTTTTCTTTCTTTCTTTCTTTTTTTTTTTTTTTTAAAGTTTGGTTTGGTTATTAGCGACGGAGCTTGTAATTTTGATTCCCTTTCTAGAGTAAATGCACTATATGAGCTGGTACTCTGCTCTTTTCATGCGGTTGCGGTGGCCTAGTGGTCATGGTCGTAGACTAGCGACCGGTATTGTTTCCATCGAATCGTAGGTTCCATCCTTGATGCCACTGAAGACCTACCGTATATTGGGGCTAGTGCACGTTAATTCTGGTCGAGGCTCAAAGTCCTCCCATTGGCGTGGCGTGGAAGTTGTATTACATCTAAGTGCGAGGTTAATAAGCAATCAAATTAAATTCAAATCTTACTTTTTTATTTTTCCCGCCCCTCCTCGTGAGGATTTCAAGCCGCAATTAAGTCGCAATGTGACGATAATTGAGTCGCGACTTCGAGCCGGAATGTGACGATAATTAAACAATCAGTTTCAAGAGAACATAAGAAACATGATAAAAATTGTTAGCTTTGTTTATTTAAATTGGAATTTACGTATAATAATAATTTTACCTCTTATATTTAACAAATTTTTAGTGAATGTGAGTGAGTGATATTATTTTATTGGCGCAAGAGCCAGATATGGTTATTCTGCCCCAATCAAGAAAAAGTTATGTTCTAGTCGTTTGAAAAAAAAAATTGAAAAAAAGATAAATGAAAAGAAGGAAAGGGTTCTTAAATAGAAAAGGATTGATAGGATATCCCGAGCATGCGTCACCCGTGTTTACCGAAGACAGTAAACTTCGTGGAAAGAAAAAGATCATAAGAGTGCCTTGGGGATCCTGATGCACATGCCTACCTAAAAAAAGCAAGCCTCTAAGGGCTAACAAATTTTTAAACTTAAAATTAACTATCTATTTATTAAATATTTCAATGTAAATCCCTTTATTATTTAAAGTATGAAAGATTATTTATGCATATCTTTAACAAATGTTTTATAAATAAAATCCTGAAATAGGAATATCAGTACTACTTAATGCAAAAGCAACTAAGCCATTTGTTTCCTCGAAGGTTAGGTTCCCTAAGCTATTATTCTCCAAAAAACGCAATCTTAAGTAAACGCTCGTTAGTAGAGGATTCAATGGGATTAAATATCTACATTGTCTCAAATAGAATCAAGGACTAATGAAAGTAAAAAGAGCTTTATATATCAACAATTACACAATAAAGATTGGGTTATAGCCATAGCATTTAAATATGATTAAATACACAAGCAAAAAGGATGATTTCTAACAAATATTATCGTTAGTCTACACAAAGTGGATGTTCTTAGAAAAAGCTTAGATAACAGGAGAAATTTCAAACAGCTAAGCGAAAGATACTCGTATCCTCTTTAAAATGAAAAATTTATATGTTTTTGCTATTATAGATAAATCTCTGTAATTTTAACCAGAGGTGTAACCAGAAAATTATTTTGGAAAGTGTCCAACTTTAAAGGATTTGTTTTATATTTTTATTGTTATTGCAGTTTATATATATATATATATATATATATATATATATATATATATATATATATATAGAAAAGAAAGAAATATATATATATATATATATATATATATATATATATATATATATGTATGTTTCTATATATATATATATATATATATATATATATAGTAACTTACATATACACATAATCTTTAAATGATTTATTTTTAATGTAATCGTCCTTTCATTGGATCTCTTAACAAAAATCCATTTCCTTTTTTAAACATTACGTAAACCTCAAATACTACATATATAATTATTATATTCATAAAGTGTTAATGAAGTTGCATGAAAATAAAAAAATATTTTATTCTAATAATTAATAGAATTCCATCCCTAAATGTAATTCTTTAATGGTTTCAAAAGACAAAAAAATACTGATGAAAAACATTGTTTCTTACAATTTTCCTCAAATAGCATCAGCAGGAAAGGAATTGTGTTTTTAGGAAAGACAGAATTTTCAAAGGGTAATTTGTTCAGTTTCTTCATATAAATCTATGATGGATTCATAGAATATCATCTCTGGATACGCCATTAGATTTTAACATGGTAAATTTTAACAAATTTCTCATCAAAGTAACAGTTCCTGAACTGTCTCTACTCTCTATTAACCAAATGATTTAATAAAAGAATTTTTTGGTTCATAATTAGCCTACCAGATCAAAAATTTTAAAAATCTATATTTTATTCTCTGTCTTCGTGAATTATATGTACAAGTTTAACTCTGTATTAGTATTTTTAATACATTTTTTATTCATTCTGAAATAAATTTGATTTAATATCTGTTGTTGCGAGTGATTGTTTATTAACGTCGCACTGAGAAGTAACACGACTGTTATTGGCAACGGACCTCGTAACTCTGAGACTCGTTCAAGTGACGAGGACGACATCTGAGCTAGAACCTCTCTTCCAAAGTTCCACACCACACCAACAGAGGACCACGAACAGTTTTAATGTGCATCATCCTCACTACACGGTAGATCTTTAGTGGAATCAGGGCTCGAACTCACGACTCGATGAAAACAACGTCGGCCGGGAATATATACTGTTGAATATAGTGCATTGAGATTTGTATAAAATACACAAATCTCAATTTTAATCATGAACCATTACACAGTCTTTGAATTTCAAAAATATTTTTTGGAGTAATATAAAAAAGTTATTCTCTCTATCTCATTATAACCTCTGAAAAAGCATATATTATATAACTTCTTTTCGAATTTTTCCACAGAGAATTTGTGGAACAAATTATGATAAGTTTTGTTCAATAACTCTTAGAAGAATTAAGAGAACTGTCTTATTTTCTTTTCATTAAAAATTACTAATCCAAAAAAATTAAACTATAATTTCGAAAAAAAAAAAAAACATTAAAGTTAAAATATTGAGTATATTGATAACAAAATATACATATTTTAATAATAGCCTCATTCTGATTAGTTAAAATGCTGAAAAACTACTCTTTAGAAAGGGAATTAACTTATAATACCTTCATTTTTCTCATAATATTCCAAATGCGAATTGATCAATTTTAAGAAAGGAAAATTTCTGAAAGCAGCTGAATCGTCAGAAAAAATAAAAATAAAAAATTGAAAATGAACAATAAATATAGTTTTTGTTAACGTCTCACTAGAAGCAACACGAGGGCTATTGGCGACGGACCTCATAATTCTGAACCTCGATCAAATGACGAGGACAACATCTAACCTGGCACCCCTTCTCCTAACTACCACACCCCGCCACGAGGAGGACTATGGGCCCCGACAGATTTAACGTGCATCAGCCCCCGCTACACAGCGGGTCTTTGGAAGCTAAGGATTGAACCCGCGACTGAATGAAAACCGGCGGTCAAGAATCCGAAACCATGACCACTAGGCTACCGCGGCCAAATGAACGATAAAGGAGTTAAAAACAAAAACATGATATTACAATTTTGAAAGACTTAAAAAATATATTTCTCTGTTAATAAATATCATATAAAAAATAATTTCTCGAAACACTGGAAATCGATTGACGGGTACGATTCTGGATTGCATTAAAAATCATCCGCAATGAAATTGGACTTAAATTTGTCACTTGACCTGGTGTGAAAGTTAAGAGAAAGATGGGTTCCAAATTAGTCTCTTCCTTGTCATTTGACCTTGAATCAAAACTACGAAAATGAAATAAATTAAGAGTTATGTTCTAATTCCAGATCGACGATAGATAATGATTGGTGGTTTATTTCCATCACACATTGGCGAAGGACCTCGCAATTTTGAGCCTCGGTCAAGTGACAAGAACGACACCTGAGCTGGAACTTTTTCTCCTGACTTCCACACCACAGCAATGGAATGACTTTGAGCCACAACATATTTAAAGTGTATCAGACGCGGCTACATGGCGGTTCTTCAGTGGCATCAAGGCAAGAACCTACGACTTGACGAAAACCGCCGGCCGCGAGTACTCCACCATGACCACTAGGCTACCACGGCCGGACTAATACAAGATGTAACACCTTGATGTGCAACTGATGCGATTCAACATTCTAATAATACAAGATCATTCGAACAGCATTGATATATCCATCTTCTTGATATTTAAAAATAATCCGAATTTCGGCAATTTTCTGTTTCAAAAAGGGATTACTCTGAATAGTGCATCGTTTAGGGTAACAAACAGTTCACACACAGCACACAGTATTGAAACAATACAGGAACTCTAACTTTACACCCTTTGTTCATTACATAACAAAATTCGTTTCATTCTATAAACGTACATATACATATTTCTTAAAAAATTATGTTCTTTATATTTGAAACATTAAAAAATTCAAATAAAATTAATTGTAATCTTGAAAAGAATCTCGATGGCATTGATTAATTTTCCCTCATATTGGCTAGTACAAAAATTTGACTTTCATAATGAATTCTCACAATTAATCTAACGAAATTCCAATTTCTAAAAATGAGCTTATCAGGAATGAAAGAAAAACCAAAATAACGCTAGTAAACAGCCTTAATTGCCTCATGATATTGAAAGATAAGTGGAATTATCGGGCGCGATAAATAAATGAATAGAATCGCATGACGAACTTAACAACTACTGATAAGTACATTGTGAATTCGAAAGAAATTTGGGAACTTACCTGGAAATCTGACCGGAGAAATGAGAGCAGACAAAAATGGCATTAGAAAGCATATGTGGTGATCCTTTTTGGGTACGAAAGGAGTTTTTGGTTTACAGCAATAGTACTTGATTCCAAATCTAGTTTTTGACATTGCGTCTTTTCTTTTCCAGAATTCCAGTATTTCTTGGGACGTTGAAAAACCTCATGTGAGCCAATGCTTTCAAAATTTAGTTTTAGTTCTTGGTTCGTGTGGTGTTTTATGGATAGTTGTTCCTTTTGAAATACCCAAGATTCTCAGAGCTCATGGCCATCCTACGCCTTGGGGACGATTATCTGTTTTCAAAATGGTGAGTTCTTTTCCATATAATCCATTATACTATTTAAATAGAAATTAATCTAATGTAGTTTGAGCACTTCTGTTTTTTTTTAATAAGAGTAAATTATTATTGATTAAAAAACGTTTAGTTTATTATTATCTAAATGAATTAAACTTTGGTTTCGAAGAATTTTTATATTTATTTTAACTCATTTATTTTTATCTTGATTTTAAGATACAGAAATGGATAAAGGTTAAAATTATAAGTTTCAGAATCAACCAATCTTATTTAATTTTTTTACTTTCAGGCTCTGAAATGGGTCCTTTTAATTATAAGTTCAGTTGATGTATCTAAAGCAGTCTATTCGTACACAAATGATCCCCGAAGTGGCCTTGATGATATATTATCATCATCGGCGTATCTCATTACAATTGTAAGTAAATTATGTTATAATTTTTCCTATTTACATTACTGATTCGAGACCTTGAGATAAACCTTTTAAGGAATTCAATCGAGGGTTTTTTTTAAAAATATATATCTGCTTCCTGTCTTATGTTTCACTCATGAATAATATTAATATATTAAAGCAAAATATTATGTGCATCAATGGCTCTTGTTTCAGTTTCAGGAAATGAGTAATTTTCAAATAAATTCTTACCTTATAATAAAGGTCATAAAAACAAGATGCTTTTTAGATTATTTCCTTTAAGAAAGTAAATTTGATGAAGTGATTCAATTACAAAAACGCAAAATCACAATTATGCTTCTTTAGTGATTTTCTATCTAGAACGAAAGTTCTTGTCCTTTACGAAATTATGGACCGATACATATATTTTTACGAGACAATTGTCAAACCCAGTCAACATATTTATAATTTTTTTTTCTTTATCCTATTTTGATCTACTAAAGGTCTCGAAATTGAGAAACACTAATGGAAGAGCACTCGTTACTGAGCTCATTAATAGAAAAAAAAATCTTTTTTTAAAGTATTTTGTAACAATTTATATCATCAGACAAATTAACTTGTTTGTTAAATATAAATTAGTTCTTCTGATACTTAAATGTTTCACTCAGTATGAAATTTTTTACACTAAAAATCAAATCGAAAATAAATTAGAAAAAAATTGACTGATTTATTTCACGCTGAGTAAAAACGAACAATCTATATATCTAAGTATTTATTTGAGAATTTTAATTCACAAAGCAATTCCCTAAATGTATTTTATTATTTGATGCAAGCAATTCCTATGACTTTTTAGTAGTTTTAATATATTCCAAAGAAGAATATTTGATATTTTAATATTCATTACAACTTATTATAAATCAATTATAGCTTTATAAATTCTCAGTAGTTTATTTAAAAAAAAGTGGGAAGTTTTTAGATTCAACATAATCTATTACAAGGTGAATTGCAAGGTAACAGAGACATTTTTCATTTAAATTCTTCTTTCTCTTATAATATTTTATCGTCAATTTTACAGCCCATTGAAAGGTGTATGAATATTTTTCTGATTAATTTACAATTTTTGTCATTATTTTCCCTTTTTATCAACAATCCTTAACAGATTTCAAAAACACAGGTGAGCTTCGTGCAACGCTGTTTTTACGTAAACTTATCAATTGCCGGTTGTGTGTGCTTGTGTGTGTATTTTAAATTTTGAAAATTTTTCAAATCGAAGTATTCGTAGTAAATATTTAATACATTTTTCCTTAGATACTGACGATAATAATTACTTTAATGTGCAAAAAGCGAGGTTTGAGAGTCTCGCTTGCCTTGCCTTCATTCTGGATGACATCTACACTAGCTACACTTATTAGCATATATAGTGACATTCAGGAATTTGAAAAAGTAAGCTTTTACTCTCTTTGTGATATTTAATAAAGTGATTTTGTTTCGATGATGAACTAATATCTTATTATAATGAAAAAAGGAATAAAAAATATAATTTATTAAAAAATGTTAAGGTTTCTTTTTTTTTTTATTTTGATAACGATTCTATGAAGAGGTTTCATTTTAAGATCGATAAAAAAAAGGTTATTAAACCAATGTAATCTATATTTGCAGTAATGTAACAAATAGAATAAGTATGATGAGAAATAGATACTAGTCTTCTGATTATCTAATGATAGTTTAAGCAAATAAAGTTCAATAGCTTAAACAACACAGAATAAATAATTATATATACACCCACAATCTCTTATATTTTTTCCACCACGACTTTGTGAGATATTTGGAATCCTGTGAAAAATTATTTCAATTACTTAATTTATTATAGATATATTTCATAACGATAACGTTGTCGCAGTAGTCTGGTCGCGGTAGCCTAGTGGTCATGACTTCGGATTCGTGGCCGGCGGTTTTCGTTCAGTCGCTGGTTCGATCCTTTGCCGCTAAAGACCCGCCGTGTAGCCGGAGCTCATGCACGTTAAATCTGTCGGGGCCCAAAATCCTCCCGTTGGCGTGGTTTGGAAATTAGGAGAAGGGGTGCCATCTCAGATGTCGTCCTCGTCACTTGACCGTGGTTCAAAATTACGAGGTCTGTCGCCAATAGCCCTCGTGGTGCTTCTAGTGCGACGTTAATAAAAACTAAAACTAAAGTCGCAGTAGCCTAGTAATCATGGTCGTAGACTCGCTGCCGGCGTTGTTTTCGTCGAGTCGTCTGTTCGATCCCTTATGCCATTAAAGACCCGCCGTGTAGCGAGACTGATGCGCGTTACATTTGTTAAAACTTCAAGTCCTCATGTTAAGATTATGTAGATGGTCGATGAGTAAGGAGCCAGCTCAGGTATCTTCTTCGTCATTTGACAGACTCAAAATTACGAGGTTTGTAGGTGGGTGCGGTAGCCTAGTGGTCACGACCGCGGACTTGCGGAAGGCGGTTTTCGTGAAGTAAAGGGCTCGAGCCTTGATGCCATTAAAGACCCACCATGTAGCCGAGGCTGATGCCCGTATATCTGTCGTATAATTATTGACCTCCAAAAAGATTTTTACCATTGCTTACAATTAAAGGCACAATAAGACATTATTTATCAGTCAGGTTTATTAGTATAAAAGGAATGCCTAGACTTGAAAATAAAATACAATTTTTAAAGTTAGAGCCTGATTAGATTTATTTTTTGCTTCTTATAAAGAAAGTTTTTTTAAATTTTTTTTATTTGAAAATTTATAATTGATTAGAGCCACGCAGAAGCAGTTTTCTCTTGCTACGTTATTTCCTTTGATTAGTACTGTTCAAAATTTAATAATAAATGTTATAATTTATATTACATATATTTTGGTTAATAAGTAAATTACATCAACAATTATAAGTGTTTCTGGTATTATTTTTGATAACGTACTAGCTATATATTTTTATTTTTATTAATTATAATTTCAGCCAATATAACCGATTTTGTGCTTTAATATTCTTCCATTTTATGTTTATTTAAATAAATGTTCAAAACACTTGAGAAAATTTAAAAAAAGGAGAAGGAACAACGAATCTTAACTATGTATCGTATTGGACGAATGAATATTAGTTTTTAGATATTTTTTCTCGGCTAGAAATGAGTCTGGCCCTCCTATCCCGCTGTACAGCGATATCCTTTTACAACAAACCAATCAATAAAATACTTCTCTTTGTGATAAACATTATGTATAAGACCTAGAAAATTAAAATACTGTCCGAAAATAAACATTTCTTCAGCAAAAAATAAAAACGAAGCTACATGTTTCGAAACTCAACGTTACTTAATTAGCTACATCCGAAGTTTTTTAATTTTTAATCTGGTTAGTTTTTGAAGAAATTCCTCGAACGATACTTTCTTTTGAATGCTTTCAGGATTTTACTACTGAAATTAATTCCAAGCCGTAACCAAAGGTTTCCAATCCTCTTTTGTATGAGGTACATAAAACTAAAATAAAACATAATGTAATTAAAGTATTACAAATGTTACAAAAAATGTTTTTAAGCCCTCCTTGACACTTAAGGACGTAACTTTTAAGAGCCATTTAATTGGATAATTCAACTTAAAAAGTTGATCATTTTCTGCAGAATGAAAAAAAAAAGTTAAAAGAATTTTGAAATACCAAAAATGACCGTTCATCAAAAGAGTAGAGGAATTTTTTTCACGATAAAAACTACAGACACTGCGGTTACAAGTTGATTATGTGTGGGAAATAAATTCAAAGCTGTTTATACTGAAGTCGTGAGTACCTTCATAGCTTAGTTACATCTTGATAACCGAAGACCAAATTTGAGAAAGGTCTTTTTGATAAACACGGTGATGACATTTTGGACAAATGGTTGAAGATATATTTAGAACATAATTTCATTCACATCACCATTATACCTGAGAAGCTAATGTTTATAATCCAGACAAGAAAAAAAACTGTTTTCTAAACTTCAAGTAATATTTAACACACATCGAATCATTTACAGAATTTACTTCACTGTCATATCAATTTAATAATTTACAGAACTAATTCTATTGTGTGTTTTATTTAGTTTATTTTTTATTTTTATTTTTATTATTAATTTGTGAACTAGTATTTTCCTTAATTTTTAACATTCTCACGTGATTTCTATAGCTAAATAAAAGGAATAGAAAACTCATTCAATAAAAATTATCTTTTAGGGAGATTGGATTGAGATAACAAGTTTAGTTGATGACAGCTTGGTTTTCTTTATTTCAATTATTCAACTTATTTTATCAACAATCGCAGATTCTCCAGCACCAAACCATGCACGTGCTTCAAAGGTATTTATATAAGTGTGCGTGTATTAAAATAAAAATTACCATTAGTTTATAACTATCTTATGTATATACATTAATCTTGAACTTGTTTTTTTAATTTGCGTAGTCTTTTCTTTTGTTGATAAAATTTTATTTCCAATGAGAAAAAAAAAGTACAATTTATAATAAAAAATTAATTTGATGGTTTATCTTGTACTAAATAATAATTCAAGAAACCTTTTTTTTTGTGAGACTTTAATTTTTTAATTAAAATTTACTTAATTTTAATCTTTTTACTTAACTTTTTTTTTAATTTCAGAATCAATGTCCTCTCGAAGGTGCTTCCTTACCATCACGTCTAACATTCACTTGGTTGTTAAGGTAAAAGTATATTATTAGAATACAAAAGAACCAAATTTTAACTTTTTTATTTACTTGATTTTATTTAAAGTTGGTCCCAGTTCATAATTACAACATTAACGTTTATTTCTTTATTATTTTTGTTAAATATCAAAGTTTAAGCATAGGATTTTAATTTTGAAATAAGCATAATTAGAGAAAACAATTTCTAATGAGATCAATGGAATATAACAGATAAGATTAGGAGATAGAAAAGGTTTCCATCAAAAAGATAAGGTTATTATTATTATTAAAAATTAGTTATCTGCAAAAATAATCATAAGCACGTTATTTAGGGTATGATCAAATGTTATGAAAAACATATTTATAGATCATTCGTGCATAACATCTGATTTGTGTTGATAGCTGAATGATTGAAGATTGATTATGACTGCCGAATAATATGATACATTTTCAGAAAAAATGGGAAGTATTTTAAATTATTGCTTGAAGTGATCAATGGTTGCTAAATATGATTGACAGCATCATATAAGGCTTTGTTTATCAAATCTATGAATTTTTCTTATCTAAAAGTAAATTTAAATTTGACTTATTTGATTTACAATAAGGACTTCTTTTGATGCTTGTAGTCGGCACAAAATATCTTATAAGGATTCAGGGCTTTTAAAAAAATAAACAGATAAACAAAAGGGAACTTTCTATTTTGTGTGTTTGTACTGGAAATTAAAATTTATAAATAGTATTTGACTTCGGAAACTAATTTGTAAAATAAATAAAGCAAAGAAACTCATCAGTTTAACTATAGTTAACAGTTCAATTTAAATGCAATATCATAAAATTTAAACTAAGCTGTTGAGCTGTTTTGTAACTAATGAATTTTTTCATTTCATAAAGGTATGTCTCCTAAAGATAAATTCTTAAAATAATGATTAGAAATAAT
Source organism: Nephila pilipes (assembly GCA_019974015.1). Classification (NCBI taxonomy): domain Eukaryota; kingdom Metazoa; phylum Arthropoda; class Arachnida; order Araneae; family Nephilidae; genus Nephila; species Nephila pilipes. The sequence continues at coordinate 743,658 of BMAW01040021.1, forward strand.
ATTCATTTGAATTACATGCTTTGTGAGTTTTATAAGCACTGGATTTAAATTGAGCTTGTGTTGTCATATTGCAATACTAAATAGTTATTAGATTCTTGAAACTCATTTATACTTCATAAACTAAAAAAGAATATTCTTATTTTCAGTCTTCTGAAGAAAAGTGTACAAAATAGCTTACATCAAGACTATCTGACACCATTGTGTCCAGATCTTAAAAGCTCCAAGATAGTTAAGTGTTTTCATCAAGCATGTCAAACAACTACCAGGTTTGTGTTCCTCAATTTCTTAACCAAAAATATCTTGATGCTAAGTGCCTGAAAGAGAGAATTCTAGGGATTATATATAAAAATATTCATTGTACATGATTAATAGTATTTTAAGTTTTATGTAATTATTCAAACGTGTATACTTCATTTACTACCTTCATTATATACTTTTTGTTCATTACTGAAATTTGAAACGACTGTCATAATACAAGGAAAAACAATTAGCCGCTGTATAACTGATGAAAATTAAGACAATCGTCTTAACAAGCATCACTGGTTAACTAAGTATAATAAATGAAAATTACCAAATAAATCAAATTTATTTTTAAAATTTGAAAGAAACAGAAAATTACTCTAACTTTAATCTTAATGAAGTTCTTATTTTTTAAATTTGTAATTTTAACTATCAAACTTTTGTTGTGCTTCTAAGAAATAGTTTTTCTGTTGAACTTAATGCTGAATTAGTTTTAATGTTTTAGAATGTTTTTACATATAAAAATATGATTTGTTATAGAGCTATTTAAATAAAAGGAAAATGTGATATACATTGCTTTTAAATGCATGTTGGGAAACACGTCTTACTGAATCGCAGTAGTAATTGTAATTTGAATTTCGGGCTGGAAGATCTTTCCAATATTCGGATGTGTCGTGTCTTTTACATAGTCTTACACACATGCACACACAGAGTGAAGTATTTAGGTTTTTTTCTTGAGAATTACCTGATACATGGCTTTTCAAAGGACGGGTCTAACTAAATTAGGAGTTCAAATGCTTAGCGAAACTAAAAATAAATATGGACAAGCAGAGATCTTTCAAAAATTTGTAACTATTTGAGTTTCAGCTTCCCAACCTTATGACAAAACATAGCAGCTACTATGAAAACGAAGATTCTATAGATTATTATTATTATTATACGTTTGACTAAGCAGATATCTTATATTTTGATCCTTTTTTGGTAATGAATTAGAGTTTTCAAAACTATATTTGTCAGATATTTATGAAATATTGATTTGCTTAAACATGTCATTTCTGAGAAATAATTGTAGCGTATTTACGTTAAAATATGAAATTGAAAACTTTGTTGAAAAATTGAGTGGAATATAGAGAGGGAAAAGAATTTTAGAAAAATCACAATTATAGATACTTATGTAATTGAAAGTAATATTTTAAAATGTTTAATTCTAAAAGTTTCAATTGAAAATTTCAAAGGCTTGGAGACACATACTTTTACAAAAATACTTACCTTCAAATACTGGTGTCGAAAGAGAAAATTTGGCTTGTAATTTTTTCTCAATTGAAATCTGTAGTGTCAGTCATTTGCCACTAAACTTTATAAACATAATTTACCGAATTATTAAGCGACACGGATCTAAAAGTTGAATTTTCTAGAATATAAGTTATAACTATGAATGGAATTTTGACTTAAGATCTAGACAAAATATCGAACACTTTCTGAAAAGATCCTTAAAATGTCCCTATCATTTTGTACCAGTTATTTATGTGAAACTGCATTTTCGCCACTGGTTATCATAAAATTTTAAAAATCGGTAAGGTACTCTACGTGCTGACTCATACATTAACAAGTCTCATCAAATATTTAGTTCTTTACATTAAAGTAAACATGCATATGAAGCTGATCAATATGAGTATTTGGTATTACCTTCATTGAATGGAAAAATTATATTTATAAATGTTCTAAACATCATTTTAACCACAGAAAATTCTTCATGATGTAGTTATCAGTAAATACTTTAATTCGTAATCGTGATTTATCTACTATAATACTCAAAGTCATGAAAATATTTTCTCGGATAAGAAAAGTTCCAAATGAAAAAGTTTGAGAAACCTTACTCAAATTCAAAGATATTCAAGCTATCCAGTGGTGACAAACATTATTCTTAGTTTAGACAGTTTGAACGGATATGTTACAGACAACACGCGGAAAATTTAATTTATGGAAAAAGAAATGGGGTTAGTAGAGATGATTTTGAAAACGAATATCGCATGGCACGTAAATTGTAAAAAAATTATATACGTTATCAAAATGTAACGTATACGATTGTATTCAGTTGGTTACGCACAATTTGAAATATTGTGAAGTTATAAACACAGCAATGATAACGCACAATAGATTCTTTTATTGAATATATTACTCAATAAATAATTGTTTACTAATTCAACAAATGTCTGAAAACTTGTATACTCCTTTTTTCCAATAGTATGCACTCTATATTACCTGAATAATCTTTAGAACTTTTGGTTGAAATTATAAATGTCAGACGTGTCTAGATTGTATTTACATTGAGAACAGATTGAAAGATAATGCCATGAAGTGATTGTAACTAATATTTACCAATTAAAGCTTTTCTCTCGTTGAAAATGACACCTTGTAGTGCAACTATTTAATTGTAAGACAACGCTAACGCACTGAATATCTTTTTTAATAAAAAGCAAAAAGTAATTTGCAGTATATTAAGACAATCATTTATTTTATTTTTTAGAAAAGGTAAGCTTAGAAATTTTTCCTTTCATAAATGAACAATCTTCGGGTTCAAGCATATACATAACAAATTAGACTACATTAGATACTCAACTGCAAATGCAACGAGTGCTGAAAAGACTTCACTTAGGGTTTTTGCATGTTTTTCCATGCAGTGCTGAAATAAATAATGCAATGTTATATTTTACTTGTATATGATGTCGATGTTGTACATGCGAGAATTGCCTCCTTCTAGCTGAGACCAAAACGCCACCCAACAAAGACATGGGCGCAATATAGTTTCTAAGCACATTAGAAAAATTACTTAAGAGAAAAAGGTAATACCTTAGGAAACATATAGCATCCTGCACAATTATCTTCATTTGGATAGATCTCAATTTAAATACAGACAAGTTGAATTTTTTTTTCTTTTTACATTAAGAGGAAAGGATATCTAATTTAATAAATTAGTTTCATACAGTTACTTCAAGTTTTATACTTATATTATCAATCGATACAAAATACTTGCGGCATGCCCTTTTATAATGTCCTAAGCTATAATTTGGGATTCTCGGGCAAGCACTTAGGGGTAAAGAACACTATTAGATAATGAAATATGAGTCAAAATCGAATGGTTCGGCACGCTGGGTGTGGTCTATTAACATTTAATTAAAAAAGACGAATGCTAGACTGATTCTCGAAGGGTTTTTCATCCTCCTCCTATTTAATTTTGTGTATTGATATGTGTTTTAGCAATTTATCTGCATGTTGAGATTATGCAAATTGTCTTGAGTGAATTTTTTTTAGCTTTCCTGGGAAAGGCCATATTGATCTTAATTGCAGTTTAGAGAACAAAAAATTGCAGATTAAGTTAATTTGAGTGTTTGTATAAAATAATCAAGACTTTTGCCTAATATTAAAGAACGAGTATCAAATCCGTACTACTTTTTTCATGTAGAAAAAAAAATGTCCAAAATTTGCATACTCTCATGTAGTTGTACTTATGTAATACAGTTTAAAACTTGAGCAAGTAAATTTAAGACTCCATTGCAGACTAAATATGAAATATACTATTTACACCAAAAAGGAATTGACGGATTAAAAAAATTATTTTACTGTTAAAATGTATGGCTCATGTATGATAACAAAATCAAAATGGGTTAAGAATCTCGGAATATTTTTCTATATCCAAAACAGGCTTCTATTTTTTTTTATCCTAATCTCTGATATTATGACAACCTTAAACAAGTATAACTTCAAAAACTTACATAAAGAAAATGAAAATTTAGGAATTAAGATGATAAATTAGATTAGGGATTTACTATATTCTCATAAGGACATATAAATAAAAAGCTGCCACCATTTTCAATCGTCTATTGTGTAGTTCTGAGGCGGTACCAATGAAACCTCTATTTTTTCCCTTCTCAAATCATTTAGCTAAAGAAGACTATTTGTTGGATTAATTACATTTTAAAATGAACAGGCAGAAAATATATCAAGAAAAACCCCTTTCAAATGTTCGTCCTTCGACCTGCCTTTAAAAGTGACAAATCTCTTATCTGCGTCTCGTAACAACTGCATTTAAACTATTCTCCAGAAACTAAATCTTAATAATTGTTTTATTTATTAGTTTTACTGTCCCAGTGTTTTCTTAAAGAAATATTCTTCAAAACTATCTGTCATTGTCATTTAATAGTCCTAAAGATTAATTCAAAACTGTCACATGTAGTTAAAGAGCTTTAAGTATCAATTTAAACAAAAGCAAGGATTCTTTTTAAAGAACACTAAGAGATAATTTTGCTGTATTGTATAAAGTTGTGTGCTCACAAATAATCAGTTGCAAAGAAAGTGAGAACAGTGCATTAATAGGACTGCCAATTCTTATCTTATTTCAAATTAATCTGATAAAAGAAAAAGCCATTTTGTGTCATATTCCTATCAGAGTATTCCTTCTTTTTTCAACACCTGTCGAAAACACTCGTTGTCTATTTAAATATTCAAACGATTCATTACAAGCGATAATTCTCTTAGAAAATTTCTGTTTGAATAACTTATGATGATCGCATGTAAAACTGCTATTTTTTTATTTTATTAACTTTCTTACTTACTTCAGGTTTAATTAAATCAATCTTTGACTAATTACTTCATCTTTTCGCCGAAAGAAATTTTCTGAAAAATAAAATATGCAATTAGAATCATTGCGTATAGATTTTTTTGCAAAATAATTACGTTACGATTGAAATGAAAAAAATGATAAAAATAAATCTGTTAAGCTAATACCGATATGATGTCAGAGTAAAATTGATTCTTGCATGAAAAAGAATTTTTGTACCTAAAGTAATCAGCCTTGGTGGTACGTTTCCTTACGTGAAGAAAAATAAAACTTACAGCATATCAAATTTATTGAATCCCGCACTTTTATAATCCATAAGATGAAACGCTAATATTCTATTTGAAAACTGTAACCTAACATCTTCATTAAATGTACTATATTCTTTACTATAAATTTTGTTTGACAGTGAATGATTGCATTTTTATCTGATAATATAGTAGAAATAAGAGGGAAAAAAAATATTATATGAAAAGCAAATCCCTGGTAAAAAAAAAATTTCATACTCATTTGCTAGAAAGTAAACTTAATTGAGAAAGGATTCCTAAAAATACTACAAAAATAAAAATGTCATTGTTTCATGCAAAGTTTTTCAAGGAACAGAATTTAATCACCATAGAGAGGGGCTACCTTTTTTTTTTAAATAATTATTAAATCATTGAATTAAATATATATGAATTAAAGCAAACTATAATATTACAAAAGAATGGAAATTTAATTGATTGATTAAGGATAGGCTATTAAAGGTATACAAAGAACCCTTTATTTTAAAAAGTGTTCAGTTGACTATTTTGTCAATGACTAAATTAATAGCCGTTTGGGTGTCTAAAAATTACCTTTGAAGTTTTCAGAAAGAAAATAAATATATCATCTCAAATTAGAAAAAATATATATACGAAAATACAAAGAATTATCATGTTTTCAAGTGAGTCAATAATTTATTTTCAAACTTCGCCCAATGAAAGCAGTGATTAGCAAAATACGAAAAACGATGAAATAAATTGCATTTTAAAATTTTCTCTAATTGATTGAATAGGATTCTACATAGCTACCTCATAGCTCAGTACGTCTGAGTACAACAAATGGAAAAGGTTTAACCATCAATAAAGATAAAACCATTGAATTACAGATTTAGAAAAAAAGTTAAAGTATCCATTGTTTATTTAAAATACTAATATAGGCAATTTAAATAGCAATAAATGATTCATGATACCTATAACTGAAAAAGGCAAAGTGTGATAAATTTTGTTGTCTCCTTTTTATTAAAAACTTATAAGTCTAGAATGTAGAATTCCAAATCTTTTACTATAAGGTTCAAAACTGTTTACTCTAAATATCTCAATAGCTTAGCTTATCCAGAAGAGAGAGAGAAATGGCTCTTGCGCCGTAAACATGCTATCACTCACTACAAGTAACTAGATACCTCAATTTAGAACTCAGTTCATTGAAGAAATGTTATGCAACTAAAATATTGTTACATGCTTGAAATATATGTACATAAATAATATTTTACCTTGCTTAGAAAAACATTTAAGTTGATTGCAACATTCTAGGCATTTTCTAAGCTTAGGTCGATTTCTAGATGTATTTTATCTTTTAAATAGAATCACTTAATGTTATATGCCTTCGTTCATTTCTAAAGAAAATAGTTCGAAATAACACGATGTAATGAGTTATATCATTATGCATCTATTTATACTCTCGGTTCTTTTATTCAACAAGACATTTTTTTAGTTACACCAATGAAACATATTTTAGATACTTCTTTATTCTTTAAACGCCTCCAAGTGCTTCCATTTCTTCTAAGACTGCTTCTTTTTAAACTTAAAAGGCTTTATTGATTCGGGTTAAAAGTAAAAGTCAGACAATTCTATTAATTCGTGTCGTCCTCGTCACTTGACCGAGGCTCAAAATTACGAGGTCCGTCGACAATAGCCCTCGTGTTGCTTCAATTGGGACGTAAATAAAACCAGTCAATCAATCAACCTCTATTAAACTTCAATATTTATTTACAATTATCTCCAAATCCTTCGTAGGTATCGCGAATCACCTTATTTATACAATTATTTAGCAACAGTACTGAATACTCGTATTTCGCAACGCATTGTTTACTTTTAATTGATATTGATCAAAAGTTATTAGACTAAAGAACAAAGAGTAAAGTTATATCTGCCATCTCTTTAAGGATTCCAAGTGATTTCTTTTCTTTTCATAAATATGAATCAGTAGAAACACAATTAGATTTAATTATAATTTAGTATTTTTGAGAAACGTGCTGTGCATTAACGGTATTTAACGAGATTTTATTTCTGCGATTCTCTTCCGTTCGATGAAAATTATCAAAATATTTCAATTATGTTATTAACCTTAACGATTATAAATATATAATTTGTATTTTATCTTTAAATAAAACCTTAGTTAAAAATGTTTAATTCCTTTTAGTCTAGAAATTTAAGGCTAAAAAGCAATTACGTGAACTGTAGCGTGTGTAAAGTTTTGACTGAATCGGACGTTAAGTGCATGACAGGCACCTCTCCCCCCATGTCTGTCACTGCTTAGGCATACCATAGCTTTGTGCTTTCATCAGAGTTATACTTCTACGCAAAATTTCACGTGAATTGGATGATAAAAAGTGAGTTAAAATTAGAGTACAAATTTTGAAGTGGAAAAGCATTTTTTTTCATACTGGTGAACTTAAAAAGTTAAATAAATGTAGTAAAACATATGTTTTTATCCAAATCATTTATTGGGAAATATACCAGTCACTAACCTGTTGCATTCTAGCATATATAGGAAACAATTAACATAAAGAAATCCTAACTTCTAAATAAACCCTACACTGTATTTAATTCACCGTTGTTTATCAAGTCTGTTCTCTTTAATTAATGCCGTTAAAGAGTAACACCATTTGAAATTAGAGGCTCTTTAATCCACTTAATTCAGAATACTTACTTAATAAATACTTGTCAGAAAAATAATTAACTTCAATACTTCAATTACGACTTTGCACCGCAACAGCTAATTAAGCAGTTGTAAAGTCACAAAGAGAATGTGCTTATATCTCCACTTCATTCTAATTAACGACGGGAACTCTTCAATTTAAAGGCACTCCAAGGACTTAGTAGTTTGAAGTAATTAAAATCCCTTTTCTCAGGATATCATCGTTTTCGGATGAAGAAAGAGAAAATCTTACAGACGAAAGACCTGGTTCAGAATCTCAGGAAAGAAGCGGAACAAATTTTAGCTATATTTATCCAGAAGGAAAGTCTTTATTTACAATCCTATTAAGAATCTCGGGAAACTTTCTGACTCTTGCTTCAATTTTGGAAATAGTGTACACTTTACTGTACTTTTTACCGGTATATATTCTAAGGTAGGTATATATATTCTTACAGAACCTTTACTTTTGATAATACTTACGATCACTTTATTTGATTGCTAAAGTCATTCTGTGTACGCCCAACCTTTATGAGAGAATACTCTTTTTTTTTTCTTTCAGTTTCCTTTTGGATAACGAGAAAGAAACACAGGAATGGCACAATTATCTATATGCGTCGGCTCTTTTCATTACTCTGGTTTTTTCATCTTTTGCTGACTCTCAGCGAAAATATTACGGTCTAATGGGTGCTTTACGAATCAAAACTGCAGTAATGAATGCTATCTTTGAAAAGGTTTTGATAAGTACTCCTATTAAATTTAATTTAATTATTATTAAAGGGAATGGTTTTTATACTCCATATTTACTTTAACGAGTGCATGTAAGATTCTTAGACCGAAATCATTATGGTTTCATTGCTTATCTATTCTAGCCTTGTATGTATTGCATAATGGGAAACTAATGTAAAAATGGGAAAATTATTTTTACAAATTTTTCAAATTATTACCGCTGTTAACGTAGAGAGTATTATAACATAATGACCGAGACTTTAAGTTGGTCATTTTAAGTAGTTAAAGGAAAGTGTTTAACTGCTAGAAAAGTTAAAGTATGATTCCATTTTTAGACTTTTATTTTTTAAAGAAAAATATAATAATGGGTAACTCAGCCTTTTCTAGAAAGATATTTTTAAATATTTAATAATTTTTAACAGAAATTACTGCATTAAATACATTAATTTAAGAAATAAAATCGGAGATTGATAAAAGCATTCTAAATCCATTATAAACAACGGGAAACTTCAACGCAAAAAGTATAATTGTATAGCATTTTCTTAGAGTAATAATACTACATAGGATACATTACAAATGTTAGTGCATTTTGACTTACAAAAATTGTACTCAATCATTACTCATGCACTAACTTAAATTATTGCTGAAAATCTCATATCCCCTGAATGAATGGTTTTTTTTTTGTTAATTGTGTCTGATAATGTAGCTAATTACTATAACATTACTAATTGAGTTTGAAAATATTTAATTTACTTCACTCATTAGTTGTTTGTTAATTACATTCTGTTCCTCTTTGATATTTATAAGGTATTATTTTGATTTTCATAAGGTTAAGCTGATTACATTTGTTAATATTTCACTCAACAAAAACAATCAGCAGTTTCCTAACTTTTATCCCTTCTTATTGTAGTTTCTACACTTTATTCTTTCGGATCCGATCTGAGAACATCACATACAATTCTTGCTTGAAAAGGAATGCCTCCAAATCATAACTTTTTTAGTTCATTACCCGCGTTTCACAATTTTTGTAACACCTAAAAACTACATGTATCCTCTATATAATGCATTATTCACTCTCCGACTTAATTTCCAACGACTTAATTACTTAATTCGACTTAATTGCGCTAACATGCGACTAACCAGACAAATCCGTCTGAAAAGAATTGTTATCCACACTAGGTTTTAATGCCAGTTTTCCCCTCGTTGTCAAAACGAAAGCGATATTTCGAATAGTTTTTCATGTTTGGAAAATGGTGACAGTCTCAAGATCCGAAGTCTAACACTGAATGACGTTTCACTGCTTCAACATATTCTTCAGTGTTCAGCGCATCAACAACTTCTGGGAACAAAGAAAACAAACGCATTACATAGAGGATATGTAGCTTTTAAGTACAATAGGAATCTTGAAGAAAAGGTTACAAAAAAACTTAGGCATGGAGGTCATACTAGCTCCGTATAACACAAGAAAGTTTTGCTAAGCTAATATATATTCTAGAATATATTTTTCACAAATACTTTCATATATAAAATGTACATGCAGGTGTCAGGTGAATTTCGATGCATTTAATTCAATGAATCACACTATCGTTGAATTAACTTCGTTGAAATTCACATGGTATCTGATATAACGCTAATGTGCGGACAAGTGACCCATCATCACCACGAGGAATCTTATTGAACTTTTTCTTTTCCATTGGATTTATATTCTTTATCAGGGGTGACGCAAACTCGGAACACCTTGTGATCCTTCTCTATTTTCGATCCATCATCTTATCAACTAAATCTTACCTCTTTCCCACTTCTTTTTTTTAATATCTAGATCACAAATATACATTGTATGGCGTTGCGTACTCGGATTTCGTTCTTGGGCCATAAATAACAAGTTTCGTGGCCACGGACTTGTGGCCGGCGGCCTTCGACGAGTCGGGGGTTCGAGCCTTGATGCCACTGAAAACCCACTGTGTAGTTGAGGCTGATGCACGTTAAATCTGTCGGGGCCCAAAGTCCTCACGTTGGCTTGGTGCGGAATTTAGAAAAGGGAAGGGCCAACTCAGCTGTCGTCCTCATCAATTAACTGAGTTTCAGAATTACAAAGTCCATCGCCAATTCCCTTGTGTTGCTTCTAGTGCGGCATTAATAAAACCAAACCAAACCAAATCACAAGTTTCGCTCACTCATGTGGACAAGTGATGTATAAAAAAGTATATCACGTAGACATTTTTCTTCCATGTTCTTGCTTTCATTTCTTTCATTAAAGTTTCATTTAATATCCAGTTCTTCTGTAAATTACTCAATGCAATTTTCATACAAAAATGGCAACAATATCCTTCAAAGGAAAATTAATTTGACAATACATTTAATTTAGTAATATCACTTAAACGCTTAAAGTCATAATCAAATGCTAGACAATGTAGAGAAAAACAGTGAATCCTTGTGTATGTAGTAGTGAGATAGAAGCTGGTGTCTCTGTATCAAATTTCAACAATTGCCTTGACAAGAAGTGATTTACGACTTTACTTGTTTTTGGGAAAAAACTATTTCAAATTTCTACAAGATTAATAATCATATTTTAATAGTTCTTGAAAAACAAAATACTTTCATATATGGCGTAGAAAAACTTTCTAAGTTGTAAAATCATTCAAAAATAATAATCATGTACTACTTGAAATATTAGTTATACAATTTTCGTTGACGATTAAGGCATAATTTATAAGCTTTGATTAATCTTAATCATTAGGAAGAGGATTCTGTCTCTTAATTGGTATTTATGAGAGCAAGTTTATCTAATAGCACCTTATAAGTTTTCATATTAATTACGTAATTATCTCCCTAACATACTTTATTATTTATTAACTTCGAGTTAAATGTCTACAATTCTTCAAAGGGGATATTATCCTGAGCTCAGATTTTATGCGAATTAAGTTTACTGCATTATTTATAAGAAATTGAAGTGTGGAAAACTGAATCCAAAATTAAGGCGAAATTATTTTCTAAAACTCCGACAGCTGTCACTTTGACCAACTGCTGTAACTTAGAAAATCTCCAATCAATTCTTATTGAATTTTTTTTTTTCCTTTTTTTTTTTTTTTTTTTTTTTATATTTTTTTTTTTTTTTACTTCTCTTGTGGATTAGTTCACTTTTGAAAAGGTATTTGTAACATTAATACTGTCTCTCTTGATGAACATTTGGTATTCTCCTGTAATATAGGCTTTTAGCTAACATTTGTGTTTTCTTTCTTACTTTATATTTAGTGGCCGCGGTAGCCTAGTGGTCATGGCTTCGGTTTCGTGCCCTGCGGTTTTCGTTTAGTAGCGGGTTCGATCCTTGCCCCCCCCAAGACCCGCCGTGTAGCATGGACTAATGCACGTTAAATCTGTCAGGGCCCTAAGTCCTACTTTTGGCTTGGTGTGGAAGTTAGGAGAGGGAGGTGCTAACTTAGGTGTTGTCCTCGTCACTTGACCGAGTTTCAAAATTATGAGGTCCGTCGTCAATAGCCCTCGTGTTGTTTCTAGTGCGACGTTGTTTTTTTTTTTTTTTTTTAAATTAAACTAAAACCTTATATTTAAGTCTTCAACCTCTTCCCATTCGAATAAAACGTGATGATGAAAATTAAGTAAACTTTATATGTGGAATGAATAGATATAATCAAATTGTATAAAAGTTCTGAGAAAAGAACTGAGAGAGAATAAGATGGTTATAGCAATAGGAAGGATGATAGTGTGAGTTACTTTGCTTGTGCTTTAACTTAAGTTGAAACTTGGTGATTAGAATAACATTTAAGATAACAGACGAAACGGGTAACATTATTACGTCATACACACCAAGTGATCAAGGAAATTAGCTAAAAGTGTGTGTTGTGTGTCTTATGTACTAACTCTAAGAGTATAATTATCAATAAAATATTTTTCATATCGATACGTTTTCCATGAGAAAAGATTCTTAAACACAATAAGTACAATTCCTAATAAAAAAGTGGCACATTTCTTTCTACTAAAAAATATCTTTCTTCATATATCTTTCTTCATAAAAACTTATGCGCAATGGAGAAATTTTAAAAATCATATTTGCAAGATAGAAGAAATTTTGTTTCGTATCATATTTTGATATAATAAACACAGGAAAAATTTATTTTATGTATGTCAACATGTTTTTCACAAAATTAAATTTTAAATGAATGTAATTTATAAAGAAGTCATAAAAAGTTTTTTTTTTTCTAGGCTTTAAAAGTGTCTAAGCAATCGAAATACATCAAACAACTTATAACAATTGACTGTGATAACGTGTTTCAAATGGTATGTGTCTCGAGTGAAGTCTGGGGAGGTCCTATTCGTTTACTTGTAGGAATTTACATTTTGTGGAGTTTCCTTGGACCTTCTTGTTTCATTGGAATCGCAAGTGCTATGCTATTGATTCCTATGAATATTATAGTAGAGCAATCAGCTGGTCATTTTCAGGTAAGCAAAATTGTTTCCCGTTGAATAGCTGATGCACATTAAATCTGGTCGAGGTTTCAAATGTGTTGTGTCAAAATGTTGGTGCGGTGTGGAAGTTTGGAGAGGAAGGTGCTTGCTCAAAAGTCATCCCCGTCACTTGATTGATATTTAAAATTACGAAGTACATCACCAACTGCATTCGTGTTTCATCTTAAAGCAACAATGAGATAATCTATCAAAATCAAAAAATCAAATCAATCCGTTGAATAGTTTGCATAACTAAATAATAAACAACTTTTTCTTTTTCTCATATAAGTATAACGGATGTATTTTAGCCTCCTATTTTGTTAAATATTACAATTCAAACATGATAGAATGTATTAAAATCAATTTTCTAAAATAAATAATTTTTGTATATTACGAATTGTATTTAATTTTTCTGGTGACTTTGAAAACGGATGTTGTATTGAAAAAGCCTTAAAAATATAACTCCATTCCAAAAGACGATAAGATATAACTGCTTTCTCTCAATATAATATTTTGAAAGAAAAATAGATAACTCCGCATTAAAAGAAAAAGAACAAGAACAGTTTTGGATCATTGTGGTACTTGAACTCAAATATTTCTATAAAATTTAAATTATTCTTAAAATGTATTGATAAGAAAAGGAGTCCTTAATTCTGTACATTTGCATATATAATATTCCAATGCATTTTATATTTGAATGGGTGATTGGAAAAAGGATAAGACTCCAGAAATATGGCGAATTAAAGTAAAATAGTCATGTGATCAATGTTTATGCAATCTTTATCCGTAGAGCTTAAAAAATATAACAATACCGCGTTTATATAATAATATAGTAGTCTTTTAGTCGTTGATAGGAAAACAAATAATTTATTCATAGAATACTATCCTTTATTCCACACTCACCGCCTACAAATAAACTTAACTGGAATGTTATCCTTTTCTCTATCATCCATTCATTTATTGCAAACTAGATTACAGTTTCGAGATGATAATCGTAATGCATAAAAATATTCCTTACAAAAAATTAAACGGAGGACTTATAACAAATTTAATGATTTAGTCTCTATGAAATTTCTTTTTAAATACAAATAATTTAATGATATTTCATTATTCTAGGTATCTTTTCACCGGTATCATATTTCTCACATTTTTAAAGGCTATTGTACCTCATTCCTAAAAGCATAAGATAATTATGTCTAATTTCAAAATCAAACCCTATTGAAGGGAATTTCTTACTGTGGACTTGTAAATTAAACCACATATGAATTAATCAATTAGACCACTTGTACCATCTCGATCGGCATAGAAACAAATTGGACGATTCCTCTATTCAATGCATTGTGACAAACGATAGATGTGTTTGGCCTGATTTCTAACTATTGTACGATGTTTTTGTCTCGAAATGAAGAATTTAAGATTCAGAAAGAAAGAGATTTCTAATTTTTTTTAAAATAGATCTGGCGTTAAAATATAAAATTGCTTCTGAAATGGTTAAAATAACTCACATTTTTTTTTAGAAAAAAAAGTCTCGGATATCTCTCCAATCTGAGTCTTATTTGCTTCAGGTAAATGTGATATTTACAACCCGGAGTTGCAATAATTAATTTTTCTCTCTCCTATGTGGTTTACTATCTTTTGTAAGTAATCCTGCCTCCCAAGAATACCTAAGCGATTTTTTTTCCTATTTTTAATTTCCTATGTCTTTTTATAAATCATTATTTTTATTCTGCTTACATCGAATAACTAGGTCATAAATATATTGATAACAATTATTTATATAACATGGTTTCTAGTAAATTAACAGCTCAATCAGCATAATTGAAGATGGCCCCTGTATTAATAATACCAACAAAAAACAAACAACTTTCTAGTAAGATAGCTTCTTTTAAACTGCAAAATATTTAAATCTGTTTACAGTATCTGAAATTTTAATCCAGATCAGTGCCAAAGGTTACACATCCCCCCCCCCCAAAAAAAAAAACTGAGAAAAATAATGAAGCATAAAGAAATTTTTTGCATAATCTCTAGCATATACAATCGAGATGCTAATTAAAGAAGTATATTATGCTTACGTTAAGAAAATACTAAATCTAATTCCACATAAAATAGAGAAAAAAAAAATGTCAAAAGAAATTTTAAGTTTTTCATTCATTGAATACTATTCATTCAGGATAAAACTAAATAAATTCTATCAAAGAGTAAAAAACGTAATTTATTCATTTGAAAAAAAATGTCTATCTAAATACATAGAATAAATTTAAAAAATTTCTTTAGACATATCACGTCCCTAGTAAATTCTTAATTGGAACAGTTTTTTGATTTTGTTATTTAATTTTCTGATGATTAAAACTTGAATTGTCCAGAACATAAGGATAATGAAATTTTATTGCTATTTCTTAATAATCTATTCTTTTCTTACTTTTTTGAGCTTAAGTAAACATGCATTGATAATATTATTGAATAATATTTCCTGTCTTTTATGTTTGTGCACAGTTTCTTTTAAGAAAGAAAAACTCCAAAATTATTTCTTCCATTTTCGTTTCATCTGACCTCAATATACGTTTACAAAATTAATTCATTATATCTAACTTTTTGATGGAATTAATTAGTTTAGAATTGAAAAATGCGTAAATAACAAGAATTTTTTTAAAAATTAAACTAATGGTTTCCATCTTTATTTATTTATTTATTTATTTATTCATTTTACTTGAATACTTCAATTATTGTCAATTAAACTAAACAAAATGATGAAATTACACATTTCTTGAACAATTGAGGCAATCTTCAGTAGCTTGATATAATTATTATAATTTAGAGTGAAACTTTCAGTTTATTTTATATTCAGGATAATTTATGAAACAATTTTAAATTACATTTCCACCTTCCTTCTAGATATTTTCTTTTTTCATTGACATTTAGGTTTCGTGGTAGTACTATAGAGAATGTTTGAATAATCTGTTATTGCATCCAAACCACTCCTAAACAGTTCCTAATCGATGTCAAGCCAAATTGTCATCTTAATACATTCAATTTCCATCTAGATACAGTTTCCCTATCAAGGGCTTGACAGTTACGTCAAGATGATTTAGATACTCATTTCCAATTCTAAAGCCTTTAACAGTGATTAAGGAGCTGATTACATTCCATCCAAAAGGTCCCCAGACCATTAACCTTACTCTCATACACTCGAAAACAATTCAATACATCTGGATAATGAATTTTATGTTATTTCTCAGCGATTTCTCCTCTTGTTGTTTTTTAGCACAGTCCAAACAACTTATGCCCACATTTTTGAATTTTGTAAACTTTAACCTGTCAAAGCAAATTTTTAAATTTCTTTTGATAATAAATGAAGTGTTGGAATTGAAAATCAAATTTTAAACCCTAAAAATTTTAATTTTCATGTAACCGTTTTTTTTTATGGAACAACATTTCCTTATTAAAACAGTTACGCTACCACACTTTTTTTTTTTTTTATGTAATTCGTATTTTCTTCTAATTTTACTGTTCAAAAATAAAATTGTTTTAATTGCTTTTGTCGTGTTTTTGTTTGTTTGTTTGTTTAGTACCTTTTTTTTTTTTTTAATTTTCGGTTAAATACGCTTTACAAATAAGATTTTTTTCAAAAACATTTCAATAAATATTTCTCTTCTTGGTGCTATTTTTAAGTTCCTTTCCAATTTGTAAGGTCTTTTTCACTGATTTATTTCACTGGTACGATCTGTTCTGCATTAAATCCATCACCAGACTTAGTTCGTGTCATAACATAAAGAAAAACTTCATTGGTTTAAAAATATTAAATCTTGCCTTACAAATGCATCATGGAATTTGATTATTAATCATACATTTTCCCTACATTTATGAGTAATTTTATTGACATTGACGATTTGTAAAAATCGGTATTGAAAAAAAAGTAATCATTGACAAATAATTAGCTCATTGAGTTTAATTAGAAATCTGTGACAATTATGTAAACAAAATTATAGGTCTCATGAGTTGTAAGTTAACAAAGCCCTATACATGAAAAAAACTATTTTTATTTAAAATTAATTGAGTTTATATCAGTTTATTGGTGAACACTCTCAGAAAAATAATAGTAATATGAAAATCATTTTAGGGATCAATTCATATGCTGCTCAAGGGAATCGATAAAAGCTTTTAGCGAAATATCTCTGTGTATTAGAGGGAAACATTAATAAAACAATCAATTTATTGAATTATTTCTTTCTGAGATTTAATGAAATAGAAATCAAAAATACTTCTAAATTAAATATTAAGTGTATAATATCAGTAATTTATTAAAAATAATTACATTTTTTTTTTTTTTTTTCAATTACTATCTTTTTAGGATAAAATTCTTGGAAAAAGAAATGAAAGAATTAATGTTCTTACTGAATTCATGCAAGGCATCAAAGTACGTCTTATATATTTAAATAGTATTTAATTACTACATTTACAATTATTTTTATCAATACATATGTTTTTAATAGCAAACAATTTTTTTGTTAGGTTTTGAAATTCTATGCTTGGGAAGAGTACTTCATTGAAAAAATTCTGTCTATCCGCAAATCAGAAATATCCGACTTAAGAAAAGCAGAGTTTTTGAGGATGGCTTTCAGATTCCTATTCCTTTCTGCATTTTCTATCGTAAGTCTTCATATTATTTTTCGTTTACTCATTCAAAGATAGCACCTGAAGGAGCTACACGAGGGCTACTGTTGACGGCCCTCATAATTTTGAGCCTCACTCAAATAACGAGAACGACACCTGAGCTGGCACTCCCCTCTCCGGTAAGTATAGGAATAATGACCCCGAGGAACCTTTCCTACGGGGTTAGCTGTCTTCAATAAGTACGAGTAACGCGCCCCCGGGATACCATTGCGATCGATCGCTATTTTCGACCCTTCTTCTTGTTAACCAATTTTTTCTATCTTTTTTTTACTTTTTCCAGCATCAGGATCACAAATACGTATTGTTTGGGTGGCCGCAATAGCCTAGTAGTTAAAGTCGTCGCGGAATCGTGGCAGGCTGTTTTCGTCGAGTCGAGGGTTCGAACCCTAATACTGGAGGCCGCTGTAGCCTAGTGGTCAAGGCCGTGGACTAGAAGCAGGCGGTTTTTGTTCAGTCGCGGGTTCGATCCTTGGCCACCAAAGACCCGCCATGTAGCCGGGGCTGATGCACGTTAAATCTGTTTGGGGCCCGAAGTCCTCCCGTTGCCGTGGTGTGGATGTTAGGAGAGGGGGTGCCAGCTCAGGTGTCGTCCTCGATACTTGACCGGGGTTCGAAATTACGAGGTCCGTCGCCAATAGCTCTCGTGTTGCTTCTAGTGCGACGTTAATAAAAACTAAACTAAAAACTAAGAGCCCTAATACTACTAAAGATCTACCGTGTAGCCAGGGCTTATTCACGTTAAATCTGTCGAAGCTCAAAGTCCTCCCTTTGACGTGGTGTGGAAGTTTGGAGAGGGAGAGGCCAGTTTATGTGACTTCTTCATCACTTGACTATAGTTGAAAATTACATGTTTCGTCGCCAATAGTCCTCGTATAGCTTCTCGGTGTGACGTTAATAAAGTATCACTCACATATTGTTTGGCACAGGTATCAGGATTTGGCTCTTGTATCCCATAAACCTCAACTTTCACTTACAAACTTATTTTCATAATCATTTTTGCGATTTTCACTTAATAACCACCATTCAGTAATTGGACTCTGTAACAGATATCTATCACCGTGCATGTGAAATTTAATCAATTAAGTTTAAATAAATAACAACCTAGAATGAAACACACGCTGTCTGTATGCCTGCAATATGCATGTGTCTGTGATAGAGAGAATATTAATGAAATTTAACAAGGTGACCAGGTTTGTTCATTTTATGCCGTTTCCAGTGTAAATCTGAACAAATCAAACTGCGTGATTAAACGGAAATTATTTTGTCGCATTGAGTAATTAAAACAGAGGAATGAAGACTACAACCATTAGCGGAATAATATACATACGAGTAATTTGTATAAAACATTTTGTCTCAAATCAAGGAAACACTGATGATGTTATTGATGAATATACGATGCGGCTATGATCTCTAAATTTTAAAGCAAATAGAGAAAACATCCGTGATAATATATAGATATATATAGATAGATATTTATGCAATGTTTGCAAAATAAATCAAAGAATACTCATAAACTTTAAACCAGGTCAGGCTTCGAGTAATTACATTTTTTTTTCATGAGTAAAAAGAGGGATTCTTAGTTAGAAGAGATTTTAATTGAATTAGAAATGAATTAAGATAGCTTCCATGCTTTTGAATTCACAAGACTGTGCTAGGAAATATTTCGCGCCATCAGTTACAAAACAAAATGATATTCAAAAACTGATTCATGATTTTGCAAAATCTAAAAACAAAGTTTAACTATGCTGAAAAATAATAACATGAGCTTGTAGGTCAAATAAAAATATAATATTGACTAAAAACACTTTATGCAGAAGCCTATATTGGCTGTTGATAAATTCCGGAGAAAAAAATAAGTTTTTTTTTGGAACTATTCTAGTGTAATACATTTCTGCAATAGTATTATTGGAAAATTTTATTTTTATATTTCTTTCAAGAAATAAGGTACTATAAAAATAGTTATAGCTCTTGTATTCTTTTTTCTAGGTGCTGCTGATAACTATAAGCTCTTTTATTCTTATGGGAAATTCTCTAGACGCCCAAACTGTTTTCGTTTCGTTTTATCTCGTATGGTTACTGAAAACACCTTTCAGAAGTATTCTTCATCTCCTAGCTCATTTTATCCAGGTTAAAGTCTTAAAATTATTCATTGATCGATAAAAGTTTGAAATAACACATATTTTTAACATTAAAGAAGTTTTAGTTTATTTCTAAACTCAGTATTTTTTTCAGGGTTTCACATCAGTAAAAAAAATTCAAACATTTCTTGAAGGAAAAGAGCTAGTTAGTATTTATACAGATGAAGATACGCACGGTAAGATTTTTTTTTTCTTCAAAAGTTGGAGAATTTTTAATTTATTTGCAAAATTGAGTGTCTAACAAATTTTAAAAGTAATTTGCCCAATTCTGATTTATCTGCCACCTAATAATACACAAAATATATGACAGTGAACTTCTACGTAAGAAGAATTTTTACTTGAAAATTTAATATATTTAAATATCTTTAAAAAGAACCAAATTAGAGGGTGGTTAGTTTTTTATCACTAATTATTCAACAAGAATTTGTTGCATGTGCTTAACTTTTTTCATATCTATGATTTGAGGCTGTAGAATTATATCAAGAAAATAATCAAACTGTAATTATAGTATTTTGGATAAGTTATTTTTTCTACAGACTGTGAAAATAATTTTCTAGTAGTAACCTTGAGAGTTCTAGCTATTATTTGATATTCTATATAACTTAAAAATATAAAATATCAGTATTGTTGAAAGACATACGTTTATTACCCTTTAATTCCTCGTTTATTCAATGATTTTATATATCAATCAGAAACTAAAAATAGCAATTAAACATTAATACAATTAATTTTCATGTTACTCACACTACGACGTAAAGTCTTTCTAAATATTCAATGTAACTTGTAATAAATTCAAAATCTAAAATTAGATTACTCACTTTTAAAAGAGAACAGCAATTTCAGTAAGTCTTCTAAATGCTAATATCAAAATGTTTAACTTAACTACAATCCCCGAGTATGGAAACACTAGAATCTTAATATTTTATAATATTGTACTTTATATGCAGTAAGTTTAAAATTTTCTCTTGTCCAGTGTTTCTTTTGTACGTAACTACACTTCGCATAATAAAGCAAAAATACATTTAACTTATTTGAAATTCGCCTGATATTTTTAAATATAGTTGAATTCATGCTTTAAAGTTGTGAAAAATTTTCAGATAATAAATTAAAGAAGTAAAGTAGTTTTACCCATATTTTAAAATATTCATGCAGATATTTTTAAGTTATAATACATTTCAATAGTGGCATGTCTCAATTTGCTCAATAGTTTGGCAATGTTTATAATATTAAAAAAGTTTTAACCAAATTTAAATTCAAGTTGTGTAAATTATTTTTTATTATTCTACATATACTCATTATTCGCATTATTAAATATCTATTAATGGATATCCTTGAAATCAGATGAATGTTCTTTGAATAATATTTTGACTTATGGGTGTGGTTTTACATGCTTATGAAAAAGAGTGCAAACTTTTTTTTAATATAACGATCACATGCTCAGCTTTAATCTTCTACGTAATCCAAATAACATTATTATGAGAAATTCTACCTGCCTTTTGAAGAAACGGTGGACAAAGGATTTAACACAGGATATTTATACACTGTTTATTTGATGAGTGTTATTTATTTGAAGATTTGGAGCTCAATATAAATATTTAATAGGGTGTTTTATCTATTTACACGTGTGGAGGGAGGGAGGGAGGGAGAGCCTAATGCTGACAACATTAAAATTTCACGTTAAAGTTTTATTTAATTGTTTTTTCTTTCCTACTATAATTTCTAAAACCTTCCAGAATATTCTTTACTTTTCCAGAAAAATGTTTTGCGTTATTCTCATGTAATATATAATCCCATGCCTCAGTCTGGAAAATTCTCCTATTATATATAAACCCTTGTTCTCAGTATGATAGGGTTCTCAGCCAATTATAGCTGCTCTTAGTCTGTTGACAAATCATGTTATTCAGATATCTATTGTGTGTTCAATTCAACCTGCTCCAATCTATACGTGACACTCTGGTGGAGACTCGGGATATAACGAATATTACATAATGGAACCACATACTACGTTAAGAAGTAATCAGCTACAAAATATTCCTCCTAATTTCGGGCTCTATGTTGCACATAAAATATCAAGTACAACAAAGGATATGGACTCGGAAACCAAGTCCATGATTATAACACCTCAAGTGCTTCAGGCCATAAATCCCTCTGTGTTTCACGGAGACCGTGGCTTAAGGAGTATGAACGAGTAGCGAGGTACAATAAATGGAATGAAAATTTCTGCCTGGCAAGCGTGTACATTTTCTCGGAAGGAACATCACGGGAATAATGAAGAACTTCTAATATCGTGGGACCATTTCAAGTCGAAACTCAACAAAATATTTGGTGACAGTAGACGATCAAAGAAGAAAGCCGTGGAAGAGCTTAATTGGAAGACACAAAAGCCTGGTGAAAGCACGTAATTATACATAGAAAACGTGCTGAGACGTTGTCATGAAATGAATCTTAAAATTCCAGAAGATGAAAAGGGGTATTAAGGAGGACTATTATTAAGCTCTCCTAATTAAAGAAATCACGACGGTGAAAGAATTTGTAAAATGATGCCAGTACCTAGAAGAAGTGAAACAGAGATAAGTTACCCAACAGAAATTCGATCGCTTACCTAACGTCATCCCGATGTCATCAATAACTGAAAATCAGGTCTAGTCCAAGTTGTTCGGCAAATTGTCCAAGAAGAGCTCCAATGGGTACTAGCACAGAACACCCAAAATCCAGGAGCACAAGAACAATATATTGAAACTATTGTCTAAGAAAAGGTGTAGGAAGCTTTATCACTTTCTCACACGAACTGAAGAGAAGTGGATTGAAGTTCGTCCATGACCCAGACGCCAACCAATTTACTCTACAGTGGCGAAAAGGCAGAACATTGAGCTCGAGCCTAGGGCAACTGATCTCTGGCGAACCACAGACAACATACCTGTCTGTTTCTATTGTGGTCGATTGGGAGATGTTTGAAAAAATGTTAAAATGTTTACGATTTGAAAAAATGTTAGCTCCTAATCTCACGTCGACTCAAAAAGAGAAACTTCTTAGATTACGCTAGGAGTTTTCGATGAATCTAGAAAATCTAAAGTTGTGAAGGGAAAGGTTAAAAGCTGCTCAAATACTGGAAACCATGAAGCCTGAAGACAAAGGGCATATAGAGTGTCACTAATTGAGCATCGCATAATGCAAGTAGAAATTGAGAAGATCGCGGATAAGGGCACATAATTCAGCCAACTGATAGCCCTTGGTTCGTCTTCGGTTGTCTTGGTTAAGAAGAAAGATGAAGTTGGCCCTTCTGTGTAGATTACAGCCGCCTCAATCAGATCACTAAAAAGAATGTGTACCATCTACCTCGAGTGGACAATACACTAGACTATTTAAAGGGTGCTAATTTTTTTTTGATCATGGACCTCTGAAAAGGTTGCTGACAAATTGAGGTAGAAGCAGCTGACCAGGAAAAGACAGCCTTCAACACTACAGAAGGACTGTACGAGTTTAAGATTTTGCCTTTTGGCCTATGTAATGTCCCCTCAACATTTGAAAGAACTTTGGACAATTTACTACGTCACTTAAAATGAAACTATGTGCCTCTGTTACCTAGACAACATCATGGTGAATTCCAATATTTTAAGGAATATCTTGAAAGGTTAAATACACTTCTGAGTTACATGCTAGATGCATGGTGATTCTGATTTATAAAAAATGCTACTTTGCGATACCGAAATATCAAAATTTTGGGCTATCTTGTTTCAGAAGACGGTGTTAGGCCTGACCTGGACAAAATAAAAGCTGTCAGTTGTTTTCCAACTCCAAAGAATTTACATGACGACAGAAGATTTTTGGGACTCTATTCTTTTTACCACCGTTTCCTTAAAGATTTTTGCTACGAGCCTCAAACACTTCAAAAGCTGCTGAAAGGGGACTCTTAAATTTTTTGGGGGTCCCAAACAAGTAACTGCTTTTCACAAGTTGAAGTAAGCACTAACTTCTTAACCTATTTTAGGACTGTCCGACGATAAGGCTTCTACTTCACTACATGCAGATGCTAGTGGTTTCGGAATCAATGCAGTTCTCATACAGTTACGAAGTAGATAAGAGAAATTGATTGCATATTCCTCAAGGACACTTTCAAAGTAGAGATAAATTATTTCACAACTAAAAGGGAATATCTTGCACTCGTGTGGACACTACACTAATTACGGCAGTACCTTTTCGGCAAGCAATTTAATGTTGAGACAGACCAAGCCTCAAACACTCTTTGTGCTGGTTAGATAGCCTTAAACACTCTTTGGGAAGGTTAGCAAGGTGGATTTTGCGTTTTCAAGAATATGACGTGTCCATTTTATATAAGAGTGATAAGAAGCACAAAGACGCTGACCGCCTTCCTTTAAATCCGTTTGAAAATATCATTGATTCCTCTGAAGAACTGAATGTCCTTGTCATTCTCGGACTTATCGGCGGAACAGAGAAAGAGAGGACACAGAACTACAAAAAAGTATCTCTTTAACAGAAAAATTAGAACTAATAAGAAAAACTTATGCATTAATCGATGGAATACTTCGCAAAAAGAGTTTTAATCCTGTTGAAGAGATGCGGTTACTAGTTATTCCGAAACACCTACTCAAACATATACTCCAATATTTTCATGACGCTCCTACAGCGGGCCACTTAGGATTTGTCAGAACGTATGACAGAATGAAGAAACTATTATACTGGACGGTTGTCTATCGCATTATACGTCGATCTGTTATGTACTGACATGAATGCCAGTGAAGAAAAGCCATTCCACATCAGATGGCCGGTCATCTAGTACCTATCCCTCCTGTAATAACACCATTTCATCGGATCAGGATAAACTCGTTAGGACGATTTCCAAAGTCACTGAAGGGACATAAATGTATCATTGTCTATACTGATTACTACGCTATGCCTACTGCTATTACCTACAGCTGAAGTCTCAGAAGTAGCCAAGTTTCTCTTTGAGGACAACATTTTAATACATGAAGTTCAAAGAGTCCTCATTACAGACCGAAGGCAGGTATTACAATAAAACTAGTTGCGGAACTTATTCACATCTGTAATGTTCCACAGCGAATGACGACTGCTTATTATCCTTAAATGAATGAGCTAACAGAGCTCTTTAATAAAACATTAACAGCCATGCTGTGTAAGTACGTCAAAGTTGAGCAGAAAGATTAGAATGAAATATTGTTCTTAATTACCTTTACATACAACACCACAAAAAAAAAAGACAAATGAGTTCGCACCGTTTTATCTGATGCATGGGCGGGAAGTCGAGACGACATTTGATACTATGTTCCCTATTCACACTGAAGAAACCGAAGGAGATTGCACCATTGGATTAATATCAAAAGCTGAAGAATCTACACAGCTGGCGAGATTACGAATCTTGGAAATACAAGAAAAAGATTAAAGATAATATGACTCCAAACATCAAATAGTCTTCTATAAACCTGGAGATCTCGTATATATTTTCACTCCTGAGCAAAAAGTAGGTATGTTGAAAAAGTTACTTAAAAGATATTTCGGCCCTTATTAAGTCCTACGACGACTAACCGATGTAACACATTGGGTTCAAAACTTTGAACACAGATAGCGACTCTGACGGACAACAGATGTGGTACGTGTCCTTCGAATGAAGCCTTACTATGATGCCGATACGCAGATCCAATTTCTAGTTGATTCTACCGCTTCTGGCGAGCTTAATCCAAGAGGAAGTGCATCCAGCTGCGGAAGTAAGTCGCAATCCTGTCGAGTCTATTTAGATCCCATGAGAGTCTTTCTACAGATAGCCTAAAATGCGGGACGCTGTTTATCAAGGGGAGAACAATGCCTTTTTTACGCGATGCCGTGTCAAACCTAATGCTGACCACATTAAAAATTCAAATTAGTTTTGATTAATTATGCTCTCATTTCTACTATACTTTCTATAATCTTCCAGAATATTCTTTACGCTTTTATAGTAGTGTTCTGGAATATTCTCATGTAATACTTGTATATAAACTCATGTATTCTCAGTCTGAGAAGGTTCTCAGCCAGCCAAGTGTAACTGCTCTTAGTCTGTTAATAAAACACTGTTTTCAGATATCGTAAGCCCAATTCAACCTGTTCTAATATCTAAGTGATAATATAAATGCATTATATATATATATATATATATATATATATATATATATATATATATACAGTAATGTGTAAGAAGTTTACATTTATCAAATGTTTTTTAACATCTTAACATTTCATATCACTAAAAAAAATTATCCACTCTCCCTATATTAATTTACAGAGCACCAATTGTATATACAGTTATGCAATATATTCATATAGTTATAGTTGCTAAAATAGAATTGATTACCCCAAAAATATTTAATTAATTACCTTTAGTTCAATTTAAAGCATTACCACTTAAATATGCAATCCTTCTATGTGAAATAAGCGTCTTTCCCATGTTAAGTAATAAAATTTGTTCAGTCAGTATACATAAGCTATGTATATATTCTTTTAATACTTGTGGAACTATGCTCAAAATCGAATTTAATAAGTGTTGTGAAAGCATGAAAATTTCTCAAGTTAATATCATTAATTATATGTAAGCAATTGGAAATACACTATAAATACTTTACTCTTATGGATCAAAAATCTATTAACATAAAATATATATTAAACGTAAATCTTATGAATGTTTTCCCTTCAAATGCTTACCTTCTTTAGATAAGTATGGGAATCATGACCTCGAAGAACCTTAGTGATCTTTTTTCTTTTCCATGAGGCTTTCTTTCTTCGATTAACCAAGGTAGCGCATCCCCGGGATACCGAAGGAACTCTTCTTTATTTTCGACCCCATCCTTCTTATTAACCAGTTTTTACTTTTTCTTATTTTTCTCTGTCTAAATTAAAGTTTAAATAAATGTTTGAAACAGCTTATCCCAATTTGACTATTGTACCAACCCCCTAACTGTCTCTCACTCATGAATACTTTAGCAACTTTCAGTTCCTGGCATTCTTAGAAGTAAAAATTTGATTATCTGATATGTTTTTTTACTATTATTAAAAGAAATTAGTTATGAAAAAAAAGCTGTAGTTATTATTCTATCGATCATTTATATAATTTGAGCTTAATAGGAAATATACCACATGGGCCATGTTTCCATCCATTATTTTCGTACATTTCCTTAACCTTTTGATAGCATGGAATTTCATTAAGCATAATTCTGATCGATCCAATTAGATTTTGCATGAAGCTCACTAGACCTTTGCTTCCCAATAGTTGGTGGGAAACTTGTGGACCGTAAGGAATTAAGGAATACTTGAGTGGATAAATGTGTCTGGTTAATGCGTAAAACGTCTTTTAATTAAAGGTTACCATTCCAGGGAATAGCATGCTACTGACAAACGCTTCTTTTTGTTGGGAGGGAAGTGACATTCCCATCTTGAAGTACCTAAATCTACGCATTCCGGAAGGATCTTTGATAGCAGTAGTAGGCGAAACAAGAAGTGGTAAATCGTCTTTATTGCGAGCTCTATTAGGTGAAATGAAGAAAACCGATGGGATGGCTTGCGTTAAAGTAAGTATTCCAAGAAACGGCCATTAAAAAGCTAATAAAAGTAGGACATAGAATTAGATAGGAATGCGATGCATTGTGCGTGTTTTGTTTGAAACAAATTTTTCATAAATTGCTGAGATGTTAAATTCGTTAAAGTGAATTTTCAAAATAAAATTATGCAGTTTGTCGGTGTTTTATTATTCGTTTTTTTTTTTTTTTTTCAAAGTGTAAGAAAAAGCAAAATAATTGCAGTGTTGAAGTAAATTATTGCTTATCTTATTAATTAATAGATTGTATCACGAGAAATTTGTTGAATACCGGATATGTATTTAATTTTTTTAAAAAAACTATTCTTGATTCTTATGCTATGCATAGATAAATCGGATGCTTTGTTCCTCTATGAGAAACAACGTGACATGCTTTTATCAAATAACACCATTCTAGTTTTGAATAACATGAATGAATGTTTAATTTGGACATTATCATTTATTTTTTCAACATTTATTTAATATTATGAGATAAATAAAACATCCTTTAAAATATTTTCTGAAAAAATTACTTCACATTTCGAAACTTATATAATTACTGAAACAGTATTCAGAAAAGATATTCTTATACTCATGAATAACACATTCTTATGTAGTCAGTTTTACTTAATAAACACAGATCTTTCTGATTATATCACAAGCATGAAACCTGGCCCAATTCTTTGTATGGTAATTAATTTGTTGTTGATCTTACTCAGATTTTCACATATAATTTCGGACTTTTATTTATTTACTAAAAATCAGTAATGACGAGTTAAATTTTGAAAAATTATGAAAAACTGCGAAGCTGTTTCTTAATTTTATTACATTATAGCGAATTAAATTTTCTTAACAGTTGTTTCTGTAAATGAGTATCGTAATTAAGAAATTATCTTTTTAGGGAAACATGGCATTTATTGGAGATGATGCTTGGATTCAAAACACTACACTAGAGAAAAATATCATATTTTTAAAGCCAAAAGACGAGAAACTGTACAGAAAAACATTGGAAGCCTGCGCCTTATTTACAGATATTGACAGCTTACCGGCAGGAGATGAAACCGAGATCGGAGAAAAGGTACCTTTATTCAACCTAAATTTATTGAAATTTGTACACTTTTTGTTATAAAAGGAGTTTTAAAACTGGGAGAATAAACTGGGAGAATTTTTTCTCTTAATGTAGGGGGTTCATTTATCCCAAGATCAAAAGCTGAAAGTAGAACTAGCCAGAGCTGTTTATCAAAATGCGGACATTTATCTTCTGGATAATCCTCTCAGGCATTTAGATACTTCCTCAGCCGAACATTTGTATCACAGAGTTATCGGCCGAAGCGGTCTCCTGAAACTGAAGGTTATTTCTTTTTCTATTATTTCATTTATTCAAAATTCTCACATTTAGTTAAATCAGAATATTATCTATACTCGTTTTGTTCATTACTTTCAAAAAATTAAATATATTAGAATATCAAATATGACACATTTATTATTTATATAAAGAATACGTATACAAATTTCTAATAAAATTTAATTTTTTGGTGCAAATTTTTCTTATTTGAAATATTTTATTTTTTACTCTAGTATATATTTTCCCAAAATTGTTTCTGTCGTTGATTAAAATTCCATTAATACGTTATTTTATTATAATGCAAAATATCTTGTCGTATTGAAAATCTTATGTTACGTACAATCAAACACTGAAGTTTTTCACGTTTCTGTCGTTTTATGACTAGCTGCTTCTTCTTTTAAAGTTATTCGAACAACTTTTTTTATCATTTTAATTCAAGTTTGGTAAAAAAAAAAAAAAACAACATGCAGAAAACACATACAGCGAGAAAAGTTTTCCAAGATAAAAAATTTAAATCATTAACCAACATTAGGAAAACGTTAATACATTTTTCTGTGATTAAATAATATCTAGCAAGTAATTTACCTTTACTGTTATCTAATTATTTAAAACAGATTAGCAGAGTTTTAAATATTGCAAAATGTATATTTTATATAAAGTGAACACAAAAATATATAACAAAATACGAATCTACAAATTGTTTATATTTCATCTTTCTGATGGCGTTAATTCCTAAGAAATAGGTTTAAAAATAGATAACTATTTTTTTTTTTCAATTCTTAGACCAGAATTTTCACCACAACGAGAGAAGACTTTTTGCCACTCGTTGATACCATTTTATTTTTGAAAGATGGTCGCATTTTGGAACAAGGAACGTATGCACAGCTGAAAGAAAAACAAGGCTATTTTGATGAATATTTAAGAAATCTTCAATCTTTAAATACTCCTGAAACAGTTGTATGCCATTCAGAAACACAAGGATACGATGAAGGGTGAGTTTAGTGTAAGAAATATATGTGAATATGCAATTTAAGAAGGGAGATTAATAATACATCTCATAAGTGTCGTATATCATGAGAGCATATAGTCTGAAAAATTTATGTTCTAAATATTACTGATTTAAAAATTAGTTTCTAAAAAAAATTAATAAAATACTAATAATGATAATATTACCAAAATACTTATTAACACTTACAAAAAAGGGCTACTTTTTCACCTCTTTTTTCCTCTTTTATACTGAAAATAGGTCTTAAGTATTTATTTTTAAGATATCATTAGGATCATTTATTTTAAGATATTATATATATATATATATATATATATATATATATATATATATATATATTTGCAACTTTGAACTTTTCTCTTCAAAACATTAGTTTATTTTACTTGTAGAGTTAGTAAAAGATTTGGGAAACAAAATGATTTATGGTATTCATCAACAGTTGCTCCAGCTAAAACAGAACCAGAACATCTTATAACAGATGAAACAATTTCTTCAAAGGTAAATGCGGTAAAAAAAGTTACAACCAAAACCACCTTAATAATTTCGTAATTTTAAGTGGATTGTTATTTTTAGGAGTTCGGACATAAATTGATGGATTTTTTGAAGACCGTAGGATTCGTTTCGGTCACTGGGTCTATTTTATTGGCTGGATTAGCATGTGCTTGTGAAGTAAGAACCTGAAAAACTAAGTCAGATTTTTTTTGTTTTATAAATTAGCATTTGATTCCATCCGAACATGGTTTATCGTTATTTTCCAATATTTTTATTTAGGTGGCAAGTGGTGTTTGGTTGTGTGAATGGACTGATGGTCACGGTGGTGGAAGAAAACCAAATTACCATCTCCTGATATACTCAGCATTTATTTTATCGCAAAGTGAGTAAATAAAATAAATTTTTATTTACTCATTAGTTTTTATTTTAGAGTGTTCATAGTTACTATAATTCAGGCTTAGATACAAAGTAACTTAAAACCTGCAATGTATGTACAAGAATATATAACGTATTAAGAATGTATAAATTGTATAAAATACTATATAATATACTTTATCTAAGAACTTAGGCATTAATATTTCAATCAAAAACTAAATTAAAAGGAGCCCAAATCAATAACACCTACATCAGAGCAATAAAGCATAATAAACACAAGAATTCTTCCGTGCATTAAGTGTTTGTGCGTGTTTAATGGTATTAAGAATCTTAGCCTTTATAACACAAAAAAATAAATTGCATACATGAATATGTACATCCCTTATTTCTATCTTTAATATAATTTGATAAAACAAAAAGTATATCAAACTATCTTATATTTATGTATTTAAAATATTTAGATAAATTCCATATAGTTCCAGAAATAAAAGAAAATATTGACACATGTTATATCATAATTTCCTTATTGACACGTGATAAAATTATGCCAGGCGCGTAGGTGACGTGTCTACAGCTCCAAACCAAGAGGCCTCAGATAGATAAGCCCCAACAGTCTCTAATTGTTTGGTTAGAATCTACATGCCCCCAAGTGGTAGTAGGCCAGCCTATTCAGATGCAGGTATGTGTCAGAAAGTCCCACTGAGAGGTGAGAGAACTTACATTCCAAGCCATAAGGCTAAGAAATTGCAACAATTTTAAGGGGTAGTCTGGAAGTAGTTTCCCTCTCTGGCTTTAGAGGTAAGTCGTATCGAGGTCTCATTAAAGAGCCATCTGCGTTATCCATGAGCTCGTCAGCAAAGTACCGTGTATAAGTATTTTTACATGGGGGCAAAAATGGTACAGAAAGGTTTGTTTTGAGATTATAGTGTCTAAGTACCATCGTTTTAAGACCTAACTGTTAATCTAATGTGCATAAAGTTTGCGGTATGGAAGGCTGTGATTTAGCCATATGGTCTTCTTGAGACTTGGTAGCAGCAAGTATACATTGATATATAAGGCATCAACAAAGAACTGTATTGCATTGAAAAGGACATTTTACTTTTGTACATTAAAGTCTCCCTTTACAAGCAATTACAAGCAACTATCTCAAATATAGTCTTATACTAGTATATTTTGTTTAACCTTGAGCATTCAAAAGTTTTTTGTTTATTTGTTATAAACTATACTTTGAAAGAACTGAGAATTTTTCTTTATCTGAAATTGTCTTTATTTAATTCATAAGATTTTAAAATATCTGAAATGTGTGGTCAATGTCATACAATTTAACAGGGAATGAATTTAAACATTACATTCTTGGTCATCTCCTTTAATTTCTTTTGTTTATCTTTCATACATTAACATAATGCTTTTAAAATGATAGGTAACTAAAATATTCATTAAAAAGGTTCAGAGAAAAATTTAAATATGAAATACATTAAAGAATAATTAAAAATAAATTATAAAATAATAATAAAAAGAGAACTTAAGATCATTATTTAAGTGAGCATTTTTTCACAGTATTGATGAGAAAATATTTTTTCATTTCATTTTCACAAATTTAATTAGATATTAAATTTAATATTATAAAACTGGAATCAGAATAACATTAAAGCTTAAGCAAATAGAATATTTTTAAATAAAAAGTGGGGGGGGGGAGAGATAAAACGTTGTACAAATAATCAAATATGTATATAAATTTGTTTTAAATTTTGCTCCAATAAATGAAAAACAATTATTGAAAATGAGGTGGCATCTTCAAGGAGTTAAAATTTTGAAGGCTTAATAGCAAACTTTTATCGAAGTAAATTTTCAATAACTATGATGTTTGCAACTTCTACTATATTTTTTGTGATACTTTATTAAAGAGTACGTTAGAAGAAAATGGAAAATATTTTTTTAGAATTCCTTAATCATAAGTTATGAAGAAAAGAATTAATGTTTTTATTAAAATGTTAACATGTTTTTTCTGTTCTCTTAAAATGTTTTAAAATTTGAGTGATATCCATTTTTGTTCATTGTTATGTTCTTTATTATTCTTTATCATTTTTTCTCTTTTATGTACGTAAGATTGAATCTTTTTACACAAACTTATTGATTACGAAACTATTTTTTGTATCTTGAATAGTTTTCCTGACTATCATTTGTGGAATAACGATTTTTGCAATATCAACCACTGCAGCAGAACGGCTTTACAACTGGTTACTCATCCGGATTGTCAGAGCCTCACAAACAGCTCTAGAAATGACTCCAATTAAAAAAATTATCCAAAGGTGAATTTTTAATTAAAATTCTTTTAAACAATTTATCATTATCATATTATATAAAAGTATTATTCCAAATAGATCTCAAATTAAGCATTCTATATCGGAAAGAAAATGTTTCCCCAGGTGTCGTGGTAGTCTGATGGCGAAACCCGAAGCTTAATAGCCTAAGAGTTAAGATTTTGTGGCTCATATAAACCTTAAATTATTAAACATCAAGGAATACTTCAAGTTAAGCCTGACTGATCCCCAAAGCATGTACAAGCCAGATATTTAGAAAATGCTGTACTAAATTAATTGTCGTCTTCGTTATCT
Organism: Nephila pilipes; assembly: GCA_019974015.1. Classification (NCBI taxonomy): domain Eukaryota; kingdom Metazoa; phylum Arthropoda; class Arachnida; order Araneae; family Nephilidae; genus Nephila; species Nephila pilipes. The sequence continues at coordinate 776,858 of BMAW01040021.1, forward strand.
AATTATGACTCAAAATTATGGATTGTTTCAAAATTGTACGTATTTAATGTTCATTGATTGAACTAAACAAAACGAATTTCTTTCAAAGATCGTTGTCAGGAATAGTAACTATCACTAAATATAACAGTGATTCAAGTACGTATATTATTTTTTTATGGAAAATAAAAATTAAGTTATACAAGCTCGGATATCACCATCATTATCTGGAGTTGATTCAAAATTGCAAAATCCTTTATCAATAACTATAACTTTATAATGCTTTCGCATTAACTCAACTCCATTAAATAAACAGAAAGAATTAGAAGACAGTTTATCTAAATTTCTTCCGAAACATATCAGTGTTTCATATTCATCTCTATTGATGATGAAACTACATTACGTTTCTGAATTCATTGCTTTTATTTTAAGATTGACTTTATATGCATGTTATATGTATATTTGTAGATTTTTTTTAGTTTCACAAAGGATGAAATTAAACTTGAAATAAAATGACTTCTCGAATGCATTATAATTTTCAGTACATTAAAGTTACAGAACAACAGATATGAATAACTTTAAGCCTTATTGATAAACAACATCTTTTAATATGTCAAGTCTTTGCTTGAGATAAAATCTTTGTTCAGTAACGAGATATTTCATTTTAAATTGTAATCTGGAAACTTTTTTACAGCTTCGACACAGATTTCCATTATGCGGACGAGAAAATTCCTGAATCGTTTTACGTTTGGCTCATGGCAATATTTAAAGTACCCGCATTGCTTGTAGTGATTTTCGTCGTTTCTCCACTTCTTGCTGTCTTCACTATACCTTTGATCTTCGTTTTCTTAGTGATTCAAGTAAATATCACTACTCCTAAATATACAAAATATTAGTTAAACACAAATTTATCAAATAAATCACAAAATCATGACTCGTGTTTTTTTCAAAGAAAGATCGCTTTTGTTTCCCATTGTACAATTTTTTTAATAATTAATTTTAAATGCATTGTTTCAGCATCAAATTCCTATTAACGTAACAAGTATAATCTTTTGCAAAGATTCCTTTTTATTTAACTTTTCTAATCTCGATAAAGTCAAGAAAAAAAATCGCTAGATTTCAAACATTTTTTTTTTCAAATTAAATGCTTATTTTCTCTTATAAAATGTGATTGTTCTATTCATGTTTTATATACTTCTTAAATTCAACAATGTTAAGCGTATATATTACTTTTCAGCATAATAGTACTTTCATACTTAAATTTTTAAAATCTTATCTGTGTAGAATTTTCAACCCGCCTTTAAAATTAAAATTAAATTTCATTTCATTTTTATACCAAAACTATAAAATCTCAGTTAGGCTCGAGCAGCAGTGCCACAGTGTATTAAAAACATTTGATGTAGTTAACATGTATCATGTATTCTTTCTTTTTCACGATTTTCAAGATGGAAATAATTAAGATAACATTTTAGAGCATTAAGTTTTATTTGCCAAGAAGTTAGGTAACACTCAAGTTATATTCAGATAACCACCAGAGAAAAGATTTCTGAGTAACTGTGCTTTTTTATTTTTAGAAATTGTATTTAAGCGCATGGCAACAATTGCAACACTTGACAATTGCTACGAGCTGTCCTCTTTCAAATTTATTGGAAGATGCATTAAAAGGAGGTTCTCACATTCGAGCAACTGGATCATTCACCCACTTTTATAATCGTTTTTATTTGAAGATGGATACTCATAACAACTGTTCACTTTTATTCTTCCTGGTATCAAGGTAAAAATTTCAATAAATTTTTATCCATAAATTAAAAAAAAAAATTGCGACCAACACAGATCGCTTTATTTAATCTGTAGGTGGTTAAGTTGCAGCGTAGATATCATAACCGCTTTCCTAGTGCTTGCAACAACTATAATGGCATTTTATCAAAGAGATAAAGGTGATGGATTCATTGGCTTAGCTATAGTGTACTCAATGCAGGTATGTTTTTCAGTTTTATTTAATAGCAGAAAACATATATATGAGAACTAACCTATATAAATATATTGAAATTTCTTCCCTTTTTCAGATGACTGAAGCTTTGGCGACCATGGTTTATATGAACTCTATGCTTAACAGTGATTTGACAGCCTATGAACGAATTAAATCTTTTTCTAAATTAAAACAGGAGGTAAGAAAATAATCTGAAACATGTTTTGAAATATTTTTGGAGAATTTTGTTACAGAACACAACTATTTATTCTTTGTGTCAACTTTCTATTCTTTCGCTAAATATATAAACTAAATTTCATTTGGTTTATTCATTGAACTTCTCACCACAATTAATAAGGAAATAAAACATTGACATTTATGCAATTTGAATGTCAAATATTAATATAATTAAAACACGAAAACATATGGAAAATCAGATAAATTCAATGTTTCTGCAAAATTTAAAATAGTAATTAAAGAAAAAGAATATAATTAATAATTTCCAAAAAGTACTTAATATATTCTAATGTAATTAATAGTTCAAAAAGGAACAATCATTTCAGTATTTCAACAAAATAGTATACATAATACAAAAACAATGTTGTTACTTAATGAAGAAAATGTATTTCAAAACTATAACATCAGTATATTTAAGAGTAAGCAATTTCTTTATAATTTTAGTCAGAATGGGAAGATCCAGCCAACAAGCCTGCCTCGTCTTGGCCGGATTCCGGCCAAATATCAATTCAGAATCTCAATACCGCGTTTGGTGAAGGGATGCATCCAGTATTACATGATATTAATCTGTCTATCCAACCTGGTGAAAAAGTAAGCTATTTTGATTCGTATTTAAGCAGTCTGGAAATAAGTATAATTACTGTATGCGTTGTAAATTCTATTAACTTCTGTGAATCTAACTGATCATAATCAATCCCAAAAATAAGAAAAACTGCTCATATAATTAAAGTAATTTTATTCGGTATTGATTTAATATATATATATATATAATTTTAGGAATTTCTGTTAATATATGTGCCTATAAACATTACTTTAAATTATAATTTCTTTATATACTCTCATGTGCAAAATTAAGAGAATTTGAAAATTATGTCTAATTTTAGATTAAGTATTGAAACAAAGGTACTAATTCTACCACCGAAGAATTATACAAATGTTCAGAATAGAATATGAAAACGTATACATGCGTGTCTGCGGAACTGTGATTGTGAAGGGGTACCACTAAAGACCCATCATGTAGCAGAGCTGATGCACGAAAAATCTAGTTGAGGTCCCAGGTTCTCCCGTTAGCGTGATGTGGGAATTTAGAGAGTTATGTGCCAGCTCAGGTGTCGTCCTCGTCACTTTACTAAGGCTCAAAATTAAGAGGACCGTCACCCAAGGCCCTCGTGCTGTTTCTCAGATCGACGTTAATAAATAATCACTCATTGACATACTTTAGGAGATATAAGCGTACTAAAAGCTGTCGGCGATTTGTGTGCTTGTACTCCTCCTCTGTGTTTCTCATTTTGAACATCGCTACACTATAAGCTTTACTGCTAATTTATTAAAAGGAATTTTTAATACTACATCTCTCTATCTGTTACAAATGCATTTTCGTACTAAATTTCTTTAAAATCTGTCCAATACTTTTTTAGAAATTCGATATAATGAGCAAATTCTTTCAATTTTGAAGACAAACGAATATAATATGAAATCAAGAAAATTATGAAAGCAAGAAGTATTTTTTAAAAATTTTATAAACATTGCTTCTCTCTCTCTTCACAATAGTAATTATTTTTTACTATTCTTGTAAATACTTGACACTACCGAAGTAATACTATGATTTTGAATTATTCATTACCTTATCAACGTAGTTTTTGCTCCTTTTTTGAAAATTAGATGCCACATTATTTTTTATGATTTGCTATATTTTTTTAAAAATATATTATAACTTAAAATTTTTTAATTAAAAAAATTCTTTCGTGCAGTTTTATTTAAGTTTAGGTATAAAACTGCTCCTGCCGGTGTATATTAGATTACTTGGATGATTCTTAAATGTAAGCTGCTCAGATGGGAATTGCATTGACTGTTGCAAAATAGTGTTCCCTTTTTAGTTACTCCAATTAATTCAACACATTTCCATGATACAACCAATTGCACAACACTTTTTTATAGTTCATTTGTGAAGTCTGAAAACAAAAAGAATTACGCTATAAGTTCATAAACTTATTTATATTCCTTTAAATTACGATTTTCTTGGCATATTTTAATCGATTTGTAGATGCACCGCTGCTTGGAAAAAGCGGTAAAACAAGCTAAATACGTTGGCAACGAGGTCCCAATTTTAGGTTATAGCTTTTTATTGAAAAATAATGTGCATCTGAAGCATATTATACTAAATTAATCGAGCGAAATAAAAGCAAAACTTTTAAGACATTACTTTTTCTTAATTATGCTCATTATTTTATCTTTTTATATTTTTTAATAAAAATAAGCCTGCAATAGGGTGACTTATTGGTCAGGCTAAATCTGTCATACTTTCATTTAATGTACAACTAATTTTAAACATTTCCTTTAAGGTAGCCATTATCGGAAAAGGAGAATCTGGGACTTCTACACTTTTGTACGCTTTATTCCGATTGATTGAACCATTAACAGGACAAATCATCATAGATAATATTGATATAAATAAACTTGGTCTTAAAGATTTACGTTCCGGTTTGGCTATCATTCCTCAGGTAAAATTTCATTAATTACATCTTTTCATTTATTTGCAAGAATTCAGGAAGTGAAATAATATGAGCTGTATATTATTCCAGGATTCTCTTGTTGTTAGCGGTACAGTGCGGCAAAATTTAGATCCCAACCAAAAATACAAGGATGATGAAATATGGTCAGCTTTGGAGATGGCAAATTTAAAAACGAGTATTCCGAACTTAGACTGTCTTATTACCGACTGCCTAAGGTATTTAAATGTATAAAATAAGAAAGAATTATACGAAATATTAAATCTTCAGTTGCTTTTCTCAAAATACAAAAAGCTGGCATTCAACCCATATCACTTTTTTTAAAAATTTTATCTGTGTTGTTTTTAATTAAATTTGTATTTATAGGATCAAAGTCGTAATTAATATATTTACTCTCCTACAGATATATGATTTTCAAAAGGTAAGTAGCTTAAAATGCAAAAATTGCACCTCAGAACGAAATTTTGATTATTAATACTTTTAGGATAATATAAAAACAAATCGCACCATATGCTTATCAGGAAATTATAAAAGTTCCATCATGACTACAAATTTCTTTAAAAAAAAGCACGAATCTATTCTTCAGCATAATTACAAATTTTGAGAACCATTGAAATAAGAACGAACCATATTAATTTAATTTAATTGGTAGATAAAATCATAATTTTTTTTCTAACTTAGCTTAATAATAATGTTTACAGAGTACATCCATGAGCACGACCTATGGGTGACGCTTCACAAAATGGATTATGCTACTTTTGTTGAAGATTATAGTAAAACGGGTGATGTTGAAGCAAAGAAACATAAAACACTGTGTTTCTTTGGATAATCTATCATGGCAAACGTAAAGTAGTAATGTACTTTCTATCGGTAATTTCAGGAATTTATTACAATTCTTCTTTTTACAATTGTTATTTTTAAATATGTGAAGAACTATTTCTCAAGCTCCGTTTTTACAAGAGCTTTCTTAATAAGTCATAAATTATTATATCAGCTGCTGTTTTGCATTCCATGATGCTCAAAGATTTTTTTGTGCTCAGGGAAGAAATAAGACTTTGTTATCTTGAATGCACAATATTCGCAAAATTTGGCAATTAAAAATATTATTTCATCCAAGTGGGGCTCTAAACTGTGGAAGACCTTTTTATTCTGCAAAACAAGATTGTATTATCTTTATAGAATTATCTTTTCAAACCATAATAATGTATTGAGAAGGAGCTTATGTTGATATTAAATATTTTCCGTCTCTGTTAGTGACTAATAGGAAAGTTTTTCTTATATAAAGTATATTGTATTTTAAAAGGAATAATCATTTTATCTACTTTTATTATGCTAGCTGAAATTAATTTTTCTGTTATTTTATTTTGTTAAAGTAGTAGCGATGTAAACTATTTACCTTCATGTTTTCTGTTCTTTTAATAACATGATTTCTTTACTCCAAGTTTTAATTATTTAATTTGATTATCTAGCACAAAGTCATTGCAGTTATTTCCAATTTTAATAAAGGTTGACTTCTTCAATGACTTCATTATAATTCTTTGAGAAATATTTCTAATTGTTATTTTTTAAATAGGATTCCAATAATAATGTAAGTTCATGTAATCTACAGCGAAGTTTCTTTCTTTCAATTTCGGTATTACAAGTTACAATAACACGTAATGCAGGAATTACATTTTCTTAATCATCAATTTTTTTAGGGAATAAAAAAATTGAATTGCTTTTTAAATGTATTTAAATATCAGTTACAAAGTATTGTCGAAAACCCAAAATCTGAAAAACTACATTTTATACGGATAAAATGATTTTATTTCTTCTTTTGTTAATTGTCTTCTAAAATAGAAAACTGCAGTAGAACTATTTCTTTGTAAATTTAAATTTCTTTTTAAAGAATTTAAGTTTATCAGACTTTTTTTTTATTTTCTTTCGGTTAAGGCTAATCTTCAAATTTGTCCCTGTTCTTCAAAAAAATTGTTATATAAAAATTGGCTCTGATATTTTTCAATTGTTTTGAATAATTTTTATCTGCTCGTTTTCAAAAAAAGTTATTTTGATGTTGATGAAGATACTGTGTTCATTATTTTATGAAACATGTCTAGGAATCTGTTATTAAATGTTAAGAAAAAATACAAAGATATTAGTGTTAATGAACAGTGAGTAAAAAATTCTGCGCAAGAAATATTAAAAATTTTCGATACAATTTTAAGGGATTACGGCTCGAAACTCAGTTCTAATCCTAGTCGCGCATGAAGTGTTCCATTATTCACAAGATTGTTATCACTCTTAATGATTGAAACACTTTTTATTAAAATTTCTGTCCAGAGTCTTAAAAATGTTCTACATATACAGAGGCTTCTTGAATCACTTCATATACATGTGTGTATAACGTATAGTAATAAATAGTTTCAAAATACAGAATAATGATTGTTAAAGATAAGTTTTTCAAAATTTGGTGTAAAGATTATAAAAGATAAGATTCTTTTGAAATTTTATTTCATTCTTTTGCAATGACGATATGTAAGTATTCTATAAGTATGTAAAAGGATTCAATTTAGAGGAAGAAAAAATTCATTAAATAAATGCTACTCACTTCCCAAATTCGAATTTTTTTTTTATCTTTTCAGTATATGATAAATAACTTTTTAATGCTAAAGATAATTTTTCAAATAAGAAGTTTTGTAACACCTTTTTAGAGTAGAATTTGGAATACATTTAAACAGTTATTAAATTTGATTTAATTATAATATAATATGTTGAGTAAGCAATTAAAAAAGCAGAAATTGAATATTTTATGGAACCATTACTTAAGTCTTGCATATAGCATTCATTTTTCCTCTTTTTATTTAACTTCTTTCAAAAAATTTATTATAACCGTAAAAACAATACTTCGGATCCTCAAACAGGGTGAAGTAAATCCTTAGATTCTGAGAGCCTTTATTTGCTGACATGATTCTGTTGAGATCCATGTTTTCAAAACTAAATTTCGAGTAACTTTTTTAAGAAACAACTATTCATCTGTTGCTATATTTCATCTAATTTTAAGTTCACAAATTTACAAGTAAAAATTAAAAACTTTATTAATTCTCCAACAATATAATATTTTAAATTCACAATATGCTCAAAAGAATGAAGAAATTCGGAAATTCCAATGAATTTTTATTTAAACTTTCAGTCAGAATAAAAGAAGCTTTGTACACCTTTAAAACTGAAGTATAAGAATTTTTCAAATAATTTAATAGCATGGTTTTATAATAATAAATTTGCCCTATATAAAGTGAATAAACAACACTTAAATTTCTTGAAAAATATTCTTCCCTGAGCCTTTTTTATCGTAGTTTGTATTTAAAAAAAAATATTTTTCTACATTTTAATAGCTCTGAAGAGAAATATCGGATCTCTGTCGCCCGTTGTTTATTGAAGAAACCAAAAATAGTGATAATCGATGAGTTGGAATCTTCCAATTCAAGACGGCAACAATTATTCCCAGAGAGTACAGTATTATCATTTTGTGGAGAACCACTGCCTGATTTCAACGGAAGGTAAGCAATGGAAATTGCAAGATATTATCTGGCATGACTACACTTTGCTACTTAAACAAAATGCATTCCTCCTCCTCAAAATTATATGTTGGTCTTCATTTTATTTTTACCTAATGAGAGCTTTATAACAAATTTTTTCGCCAGTTATACAGTTTAAATCATAGATTGCATGTTGATGTACTTCGGTATATGATACATCGGTATATACGAAAAAAACTAACAAATGTGTTGTTTTATTTGTGAATAAGAAATAATATTTGTCCATTTTTTAAACTTTTGCTCGACATATTTGCATTAAGTTAGCATCTTCAAATGGCTTTCGGGGGGGGGGGGACGTTTCGTAAAATAAAGGATTGTTCAAAACATTTGTAAGAAATTTTGAGTTTCTAAATTTGTTATTAACCTCTTTAAATTTAAATAATATAAAAAAGATATTCTCTAGTTTCAACTCAAGAAAAATCCATTCTTGAATATTTTTCTTTCTTTTAATTTATGTAAAATTTACAACGTTTACCCCTCTTCCACTTTAATTTTAAGAAAGAAAGTTATTTGTCCGTTTTTATGGTTTGTACAACATAATCATGTAATACAGGTGATTTAACTAATTATTATTTTAAAATCTATAAAATGATGAAAAAAATAAAAAAACATGAAACAATTTATTTACATTAATAAATCTTAATTCTAATTTCGAACGTCACAATGATCAGAATACTATGAAAAATCTTAAAATCATATATTTTAAAGAAATCTATTTATCTACTCATTTTTCTAAATTCTTTAAACAAGTCGCTTTACATAACATTTCATTAAATGTATTTTTAATTAAAAAAGTGTTTGACAAAAATGGAAAAAACTATTTTCGAAAAATTATTATCGTTGCTTTTTATGCTTATTAAATAAGATACCCAAGTATAATGCAATTTACTAATTTTTCAGGGTTATCAGACTCATGAGTGGAGAAATGATTGAAGGAGAACTTTCTTTGACCTAATCAATCAAGGATGAAGATTTTACGTGTTTCATACATTAATATTTATTTCATTGGATACAGTTTTTATTCGTATTTATTTAAGGAGTATCTATTGTGTGTGTGGAATCTTTACTATGTCATGAGAGAGAGAACATGTTATTAAAGCATATTTATATAAACATTAGCGAAACAATTTTTGCATCATTCCTGATATGAATTAGTTTGAATATTAATTATAACAATGAATTGAGTATATGAGCATACAAAATAAAAATAAAAGTTTTATTTGGAAAATAAAGCAACCTATCGGTTAAAAACTATGCACTGTAACTGTTTTTCACTGTAAGTATAAAGTAACAGAGATTACTTTAAAAAAAAAAAACAGAAATTTTCAAGAGCACTTCCTGGATAAAAAAAAACGGAACTAAGAGGCAATTAAAATTGTGTTCAGAATATTTTAATTATACACATTTTGCTACACACGATTAGTTTTTATTATTCTCTTAATATTGTCATTATCGTATATATATATATACATATATATATATATATAGTTATATAGAAAGAGTTATATATATATATATATATATATATATATATATATATATATATATATATATATATATATATATATATATATTGAATTATTTATAATAAATTCACTTTACTGTATTTAAAAAATATTTCTTATACATATTAAATTATTCTGTAATACATACATATAATGTAACTTTTGAAGAATGTTCCAAAAGTTAATTCATTCTATCATATTCTCTTTAATAAGATTTGTGTATTTTCGTTTATTTTGAAAAATCATTTATTTAGGGGGTGGGGTTTCTTATCAATAACTATTTGCACAAAATTATGTTGACTTGTACAGCACTTTTTTTCTTATTTTATCGATATTTTGATTTTCTAGACGGATGAAGGTTTAACTTCTTATAACAACTCAAATCTTCATATTCCCAAATGGAAATTTTTCCTCTTTTTATTATTTAAATTTATTGATTTATGATTAAGTACTAAATGCAAATAAGACTAAAATATACAGTACTGATTCGTAAATCAAATTACTCAATGAAGTTCTTTCAGTTTATTGTACACTTAATATATTTCTAAGGCGTTCTTTTTTTAAATATTAAATTTTATTACAAAGCATTGCATTAATTAATTTAGTATTATATTACATGTTTAATATATCTGTTTCAGTCTAAAACATAATCTTAAAATCCTCGTTAGCAGTTTATCTATTATATTATTAAACTTAACAACGAAATATTTTAAATTTTTCTCTCGTATCACAAAAAAAAAAAAAAATCTTAATATTTTTAGTTGAAATTTTCAAATATTTAACAATGTCTTATAATTATAAGATATGATTAGAGATAAAAAAAAAGTTTTTATATATTAACGCAATTAAAAAAATTTGAAAATTATTTCATTCAAAGTTTTTCAAAGAACGGGTTTAACCACTAAAAGTGCTAACTTTAAAAAAAATTGAATTAAATATTAAAATAAAAGCAAATGTTAATATGACAACGGAATGGAAATTCGATTGATTTACTCATTCACTTATTCACTCACATTCCCACTCACTCACTCAAGCATACACTCCTTTATTTATTTCAGAAAAGATATTCAGAAAATATTGTGCTTTGAAAAGAGATCGAGTGACCTTTTTGTCGTTGACTAAAACAAACAATAGCCTCTTAGGTTGCTAATACCACAAACCTTTGAAGAACTGTTAAAAATTAAAGGAAAATAGGATTTTAAATATAAATTTTTGGGCTTAAATAAAAAGCTGTATACTCTTTGTACATAAATTATATTGAATGAATGAAAGTAAAAAGAGGGAACACTCTATTTGAATAAAACTGTGTTTTAATATTCTTTTGAAATACTATTTGTGAAATTATAAAAAGGTTTAAAGACCAATTTAATAGGATATGATGAAACGTGCATCTAAGAAAGGCCACTTTGAGAATAATAATATGTAAGATTTCTATAATTTTACACTGAAAATCGAAAGCTGATGTGTATCCTTACCATTGTAGATGGAAAATTAATATCATCTCAGGGCTAAATAAAACGAATTCATTCAAAAATATCGTTTTTTTTTTATATTCTCTGTTATTTTATTTATTTTTTTACATATAAAATGGTTCATTTGCTAAACTTAACCTGACTTATTTTGAGTTTCACAAGTTAGGACTCTTAACTTTTAATAGATTCTAGTAATATAGAGATAAATTTAAACTTTTTAGAAATTTAAGGAATGTTATCATTGCCTTGTTTATATTCTAAATCCTAATAAATAAAAATGAAAAAAGCCATCTCATGATATTTTTATTAAATGCCATACAAATACTATAAACTCAACTTTAGTAAAATTGCACAAAATATCAGCTTAAAATTATTTCTTATATATATTTAATGAGGTGCTTAGAAATAAAACTAATATCACATTTATTAAAAATTGAATGATGAACAAAATGCATATTAACAACAATTTATGGTCATACTCTTGGATTGAAATATTTCCACCATATTTTTCCAAATTACTTATCAATGACAAAGAGCTAAGTGACACAAAATATTAAGTGATATCTTGCTGATGTGTGACATATTATGAGCTTATGAAAGCTACAGCTCTCTCACATTTATAGGAAATATAACTGTATTTGAGCATTGGTATACTATGTTTATTCTTATTGCATCTAAGAAAGACCTCGTGCCAGAAGCTATGATAGCTTTTTGAAATCTTCTCGCTATTTTTTAATTTTTACCTATCCAACTCTATATTGGTTTTATTGTGCTCTTTTAATCCTTTGAAATTATTTATAAACCAAATGTTTTTAGAGACACAAACTGTTGAAACTGCAAGACATTTGGTTTCAAATTCTCTTTCACTTTTAACATCAGAGTTTTGCTATCTAGTTAAAGAGGCTAACATGAAAAGTAGCAACACGAGACCTTGATTCATTATATATTAGCTAATGAAAATCTTGACATTAAGATGATATTCGTAATTGTGGAAGATAAGGCTGATGTACAGATGAAGTGGTGCAGTTGATGTAAATTAACACTTCTGATTTGAAGTAGATGATATGTGATCGACTAAAAATGACTAGAATAAAATTGTCTGTTCTCTCATTTCCCAATTTGGGTTTCGAATTCGATTCAACGAAAATTTTGGAGAAAATAGGATAACCTCTCTTTAAAATTGGATAAAATCTTCAGGAAGAATTTTGTGAAAGCTTAAAAGTATGTGGTCATCGAACACTTTCATATTTTAGGGACACACGAGGATAAAATATATCCTGACTCCAAAAGACACTCAGAATTGTAATACGTGCAATAAAAGCCATCAAAATAATATATCTTCGACAGAGAAGAATCTCTTTTTTTTGTATATTTTTGGTGATATTGTTGATCTTTACAAAATCTTAAGAAGGATCCGGATCTGGATCAGGGATTGGGTCTGGGGAAGGAGTGAAATGCTGCAATGGATAATCACCAAATTCTTCCATGCCTTGAGGAGGTAATGGAATAAAAGGAGGCCATCCGATTAAAATAGGATCGGGACAAAAGAAAGACCCAGGTTCCTGATGGCAACCATAATCATAGTAATCATATTCGAATCCATCTTCAGAACCAGTGGATAGTTCTGACAGCGAGGCAGTTAGCGGAGTTGCACTTTCTCGTTGGGCATTCTTAATGATCGGTCGACCTCGACGTCTTACAGGAGTGCTTGCAGGATCCACTTTCGTTGGAAGTTTATCCCATTTGATTTTGGGTCCCAGAGATGTAGTAGAACGAAAAATAAAACTTTTGTAAAGGTAATCTTCGGGGCTGGCGGACGGAGTTTTTATGGATAGTTCAGATGTGGACGTAAGAAGTTCTGAGCAAGCCAGATTTGGAGAGCTTTCAACTATGGCTTTCATTCTGAGTTGGCGACAATAGTGAAATATGATCAAAAAGGCAGTTGTTGAGCAGAGGACGGTAGCTAACATAATCATAGTAATGTGGACGGCGGATAAATTGCTTGATATATTGACGCTGTCTACTTTCTGTCGAATCATGGCAAGACTCTCCCGAGGAGTTTCTAGAAAATGAAATAAAATGTTAAAAATATTTACTATCGTATGTTGATTAAATTACAGCTTAATTATATTACAAATATTTATGTGAAATTAAAAAAATATCTATCATTCCAAAACAAAAAGTACTATGACGAAATACATAAAACGAATGCTATAATTTCCTTAAAACATTATATATGATGATGCTTTACATATATTTCTCAAAAACAGCAAGAGATTTGAAAAAAAAATCCTAATATTTCATACATTTTAATACGTTTTTGAAATTTAATGTTTAAACCAGGTTCATCTAATATTGTGACAACGTAGGAGACATATTCACATAATAAAGTAACTTTGGAGTAAATTTATAATAAAAAAGTGAAATTAAGTCTTTTGTTCTTCAGAAATAAAATAAAAAAAACTATTGCATGATAACAACATTATAATGCTGTATAGGTTTGTAAATCATTCAGAGGATCAATAACTACCGAAAAGAAATGTGAGCGCACTTTTTATCAATTTATAACGTTACTCCTAATTTAAAACAGCACATATTCATCTATTCATGGTGATTTACCACGACCTTTCAAGGGCTTACCTTCTTTCGGTAAGTTCAGTTATCATGACCCTGAGAGACTCTAGTGATCTTTTTCTTTCTCATGGGATTTACTGTCTTTGGTAAACACGGGTAACACCCTCACGGGATATGCTAGAGATCCTTCGCTATTTTCAACTCTTCTTGTCAACGAATTTCTACCTCTTTTTTTTTTCGTAAAGTTAACAACACAGTATCACATTGTTTTGCTCAGCATAGCCAGATTTGACTTTGAGCCATAAACCTCAAATATCACTTATTCGATTCATTTCGGACAATTAAAGTAATATGTGACCAATAATCCTCTATTTAATACCAACATTAGTCACCCACAGTGTATCATGGATGACGTACGTTAACTAAATCATTGGAGCCTCTAAATTCTCTGGTTGGCATGGTGTAGCAGTATGGAGAGAGAGATAACAGCTCAAGTGTCATTATATTCACTAGATCGAGGCTCAAAAGTACGAGGTACGTCGCCAATATCCCTCGTGTTGCTTCTTCGTGCTACATTAATCAACAATCAATCAAAAACCAGCATGACATTACACTACTAAAAGCCATCATTTCAAACATTCTGAGAAATAGTTTTAATTGATGTGGCAAATCACGGCAGAGTGAATCAAGACATCGCAAGAAATAAAGTTAAATATGATAATAAGGCAAAGATTACAATGGTGCTGTTTTCAATATTTCTTTAATCATATTTTTCTAACATTCCTTAACGTTCACCTTAACAATCGCTTTTTATCATTATGTTAACATGTCTGAAACTATTTTGACTTTTTCCTAATGTTACACACAGGTTTAATATAACACTTCGTAAAACTGTTCAAAAAAGTCTTGCTTTACAGGTATACAAATCTCTTCAAGATTTACTCTATATCGTTGTTAATAATACATAAATTGTTTCTTTAATTATCTCGACTAAACGAAAAATGTAACTAGCGCAATTTATGGTGTAATAAAAAGGACATTTGCCATCACAATTTCAGATTCAACAACAAATTCAAATTCAAATACAACAAAAGAGCTTAGAACAAAGTGAGAAATTTATTCCTATATAATCATTTGAGAAATATAATTCTCATCTTTAAAGCACCAGAAGATACCCAAAGAAATGAAAACGAAAACAAACCCGCTTAAGCAATAGTACAGAAAAAAATGTTTCTTTTAAAAAAAAAAAAAAAGATAAATCTTTTTATATCCTTATTATAAAATTTATAAGACATTAAAAGTGTGCTTCTATAGTACATTCATCGATTGAAAAAGAACATACTTAAAATAAAATAAATTTAATTTCGCTTACCTGATTGTGTAACAAGAAAAACTATCTCTACACCTTGAATAGAGGTTACATTGCTGGCGTGAACTTCTAACCGTACCATTTCTGTCATCGAGTGAATTGGATGAAATGTTGAATATGGTCCCACAATAGCAAGCACTATTCCTAAAGGTGATTTACCATCTCGAATTGTCATCCAATAATCTGACGAGGGAAATATTGCATTCCTGACTTCGATTATAATATGCCCAGTCGGCCATGCTTGCAAGATCCAAACTGCTTCCTCTTCGCAATCTGAAGTAGTTAACTTAACTAAATTATCATCCGTTATATTTTTTTCACACCCACAAGGACAATCCCAGAGAAGAGGCTCCTCTGTCGTCATTTCAGGATCATCTATAAACATATGAGGAAAACAACATTGACGGAATAGTTTTGTTTTGTTATTCTTATTTTAAAATTCTACCTAAAAATTATTTTAATGAAAACAATCCGAAAAAGTTTTGATACATTTTAAACCAAGTTATATATATATACGCTTCTTTTTTTTCAGTTTCATTTTCCACAAAAAACACAATATGAATTAATAGATTATGTTAGTCAAATCTTTTCTATCATGTTGCAATATTTTTCAAAGAAAGCACTTGAATACTAACGACGGATATTTATGAGCTATTGAAAACTGATTATTTACGTTTCCCATTTGTGTTTGTTTATTTACTCAAGTTATAGGTAATTTCGTTTCTGGAAATGGTTTTGAGAAAATGTCAAATTAGTATCATTTTTTAATTAAACAAGTTTCCCATATTCCATTTTACTTCAACATCAGTAAAATGTTTTCTATTATTTTACAACAGTAAAATGTTTTCCCATGAAATTTAGTGAGTTAAAACATATTAACCCTGAAATAATCCGAAGATGATTAATGAGATGTGAAATATTTTATTAATGCAGATTTTTCTTCTTTTACTAGATTTCTTCAGATCGAATAAGGAAGAAGTAATAAGTTTGTTTCTGTGATTAATAAAGACGTGTTCGCATTAATTGGCATGCTTTATATGGATTCAAAGGAATGTTTCTAGAAATTGCCATGGGGATTCTTAGGAATGTTTCAAGAAATTTTCATATGGATTCTTATGAATGTTTCTAGAAATTGTCTTATGGATTCTTAAGAATGTTTTAAAACTACTTAACGAAATGATATAGAGAAATGCGACCAGTAGAAAGCGAATTGGTCATATTTTTTTAAAATTTTAGTTTCATTTAACTTTTAATTTTTTTGAAAAAGATATGCTCGCAAAAGATATGACGCAAATATATAATGTAGTGATTCATATTAATATATTAGGAAGACAAAAGTATTACTCACTGAATATCAAACATTTTCAGTTCCGATATAATAATGCAAAGCATTATAAATGCATTTGTTATATACAACAGGGATTATAAATTCTTTTCTGTCAAGGGCACTAATTCTTACTAAAACATAATAAATAACTGGTATTTAATCAATCAATTCTAAATATCACAACATATAACATTTTCAATTAACGCGCAATTTTTTCTACATACAAAGCTTTTTTTTTTCCTTCAGCTTTTGATTAACATAAGAAGTAGAAAAACCATCACACCTGGACAAGCATCTTTTTTGCAAGACTGAGATTGTACTGCCTTGCCGACACAATCTGAACTATTGGTAGAAGAAACACAGAGTCGATAACGACTTTGAACTCCTTGACCACAAGTTGACGAACATTCACTCCACGAACCCCAATCATTCCAAGTAGCAATAATACCTACTAAAAATGAAAGAAATTTGTTAGAGGAAAACATTCTATTATAAAAACATTTCTATGCATTTCTGTGGAAAACAATACATTCAAATGCGTTATATCTATTCATTTTTGCCCTTTAAATTTTAAATTCCTGTCATTATTGATAGTTCGAAACCAAAATACTTACTACTGTCAGTGAGTGTGGGAAGACAGTGGGTTCTCACATCAAATACAGCACCGTTTCGAGCAATGCTGACAAAACTGAAACAATATTCCTGATATTCATCTTGGAAAATATCGCAGGATATCTTCGTGGAATGTTTCCCATTTTCAATTCTGCTTTCTCGAATGTACTTCAATGGACCTCTGAGGGCTTTGCCATAAACACGTATTCTGTCCTGATCCAAAATGCATCTAGGATAATGATAAATCACAGATAAACTTCCGTCACATGGTTGGACAGAACTTTTTGCTACGCTCACAGAATACCTATGACTCCACATCACAAGTATTGTGTCGCTCACTGCTACTTCGGGAGTATGTGGAATGTTAGTTCGGACATGGACCTAAAAATAATGAGTTCATAAAATAATGGATTTAAAACTACACAATTTTATAAATAAGAATTTATGTATCATAATTGCCATTTATAAATATCTGTCTGTCTCTTTAGTGATGAAAATTTGAATTATATCAAAATACAGATATGTAGTATAGTCATGCTGTGTGCCATTCAGCATATTCTGAATAAAAAGTCAAATGTATTTAATGACACTGATACAGAAAAAATAAAAGATATCTATTAGTAATTTTGCAATGCATTTAACTATTTAACATTTGTGAACTAAAAAATTTTTCTAATATAAATTCTTATATGAGAAACCTTTAATTAAACATCTACAAGTGTACTTAAATTTTCATATATCCTTACGTATAAAAATAAAGATTAGAAATTAAAATCCTTAATATTTTTAGTTATGACGAAATTGCATCAAAATACTCATAATCATTTTAATTCTGTATCAATAACTAAAATCATTGAGATACATGTCATGCAGGCATTTGTTCATTACTAGTGTCTCTCTTCAAAAATGAAAGGATATTGAAATTGTAGCACTTTATTTTTTATTTCATTTCAAAATCCAATGCATCCCAAATATTTATGTTATTATTATTTATATTTCCATAATTAATTTAAAAATCTCTAATATTCACCCAAATCTTGATATTAAAAGAGAATATTATTAGTTTATTCTGGTTCCTATCTCCAATTCGAATCCATAATTCAATGTTTAAATACGACTAATTTCCCTTCAAAATTATCCAAACCTAGCATAAATCAATATTAGTGTTTATTAGAATCTATATTGTATTTCTTACTTAAAATCGAAGGTTATCCAAAAAATATTTAGGATCCCCAAGAAATATTCAGTTTTATTAAGAAAGGGAGCTTTATTCAGTCAAAATAAATTTTAGTAAACGAATTTAGTTTAATTCATAATTAATTGAAGCTGTTTTAGATTAATATTAAATCTCACAAAAGTAAAATAATTTTGCAACGTTATGATTAACTCGTAGGTTATACTTTTGTCACAATAGATGTAAGCAACAAATTGATGACTATCATCAATGCTATTTTTCAAATGTAAAAAGAAAAACAAGTTAACGAAGTATATTTCCCCAAAATTTTGCTTTATTCTAAATTAGAACACATAGGAATGTATAAATAAAAAAAATTGGGGATTGATGATTTGTATCGACCAGCAAATAATTTCTTTTCGAAAAAAAATTTACTTTTCGGCATCTCTTAAATTTTTTGTAAACCGTAATCATTTGTGATTGAAGATTTCTTAGCTTTTAAAGAATCATGTGTTGTATATACATTTATAATTACGGCTCTCCAACAAAAGTGTAAAACAAACATAATAAAGGAAAGAAGATAATTTTCAAATAAAAGTTTTTGCCTAAATAAATATTTTTTCATAATACTAATTAAAAATTAAACTTACGGTGTAGTCTCCTGCTATGTCGAAGAACTCGCATTCAAGTACAACATCAAAAGCTGATTCCCATAACCACCCAGTCAACTCTTTACTCGTAAGGATAGTAGGCTCGTGCCATGTAACAGGAGCCGATCCTTCATAAACAAGATCCACGTATGTCGTAAAAGTGCTTCGAGGTTTGCAACGCAGAGACTGAACGTATAACTGAACTATTACATTTGAACTATACGTTTCCACCATCAAGGGCACATGAACAGTAACATCTGGCCAATTTACTTCAATATATTTAGTCTGAGCCAGTATTTTATCCTGAAATATAAAATATAATTTTAGTCTACAATAGTTTCAGTTAAAAAAAACAAGAGATTTACAGTTGTCTGACAATGTAAATTTTTCTTTTAATTGTTAATTGCTTAGATTTTACTAAATATTTACGTCAAATGACCATGAAAATAAAATTTCAGTTTCAACATAGATTGAAACTTTAAATTAAAACACAAAACACAACATTTACATTGTTGTGTACAGTAATAAAACAATTATTTAAACTTAATATCATTCTATTTAAGAATTATGTATACTGGTATTCAAAGTTAAGAGTATTCATAGTTAAGAGATTTTTCCCTTTATAACGATTTATTTCCAGAAATACTGGACAGATTTAGATGAAATTAGGTATGCAAATAGGCTGACATAATACTAAATTCAACATATGACAGTTATGGTACATATGTATGATAGAGCGTGAGACTCAACCATGCAGAAAAGTCTAAAAGAGAGATTACAAAATGGAACAAAAAACCGGGTTAAAATGGAGAATCTTTAATTTTATAACTGTAAGTAAAGAACTGCTTTTATAACTGTAAAAGTCCATAAGTTCATTCTTACATTTATAAAACTTTCACAACGTGAATTCATGCTGGAAATGTGGCAGTCGATCTTACTCCTGTATCAAAACTGTTTTCATGTCCTGGATAGTTCTGGGAAGAGGAAAGGGAGTTGCAATCGCCTTCCCAAGAGCATTCCAAATATTCTCAATAGAGCTAATGTAGGGATTTCATGCTGATTAATCCATTTAGACTATATCTTTGCTTTCCGAAATTTCGCCGGCCAAATGAGCGCTATGAGGATGAATGTTGTCATCCGTAAAAATGAAATCAGGACCAACTGCACCCTTGAAAAGGCAAACATAAATCTCCAAAATTTAACTCCTATATCTCACAACAGTCACAGAGCCTCTAATAAAGACGTAGAGGTCTATAGTGATGCATGCCCTCTGTCTTTTAAAGGACACTTTCTCAGATGTTGGAGGATATATAGCGGTTCCCTCCAAATGTACATTGAGAATCAGTAGTTAGACTGAACCTAGAGGCATAAGTGAATTGAACAGACTATTGACCTAATATCAATAGTTTCTGCACCATGCTAAACGGGCTTTTCTGTCCGCAGAAGGGAGCGGCACGCAAACAGTACGTCGTACTGAAAACAGATCTCCCTCATGTAGCTTTCTGGAAGAAGTAACACATGAAACGGATTATTGTGACCGCTTGAAGCTCACAAAACAGATCTTGTGACTGCATAAAGCTCACAAAACAGATCAGGACCTTTGTCTTATGTCCTGTTAGGTCTCTATTGCATGTTTGCTTTGAAGCCTTAGTTTCACCTCTCATTCGGGACTTTTTAAAAATTCAACTAAAAATGCGAATTCTCTCAATTTGGAACATTAACTTATCTTTTCTAATCAGAATAAAAAATTGTTTCTAGAATTTGTACATTGCACTGTTGCCAAAAATAAATCTTCATTCATGAAATACAAAGTATTCACGTATAATATCATACATGCTATAGAAAAGAATTTTTAAAATTCCATCAATGCATTTTCAACTTCTATTAAAAAAATTATTAATTAACAGGTCAATTGAAAAGCCCCCGGCCTGACACATAGATGGCGCTACTAGAATTAAATCCATATGTTTTTAGTTAGTCCTAACCCTCAAAAGATGTGAGTATAAATTTGACAACTGTCGGATCATTAGTTTGTGAATTATAGCATTTTGAGTGAAGCAACTTTTGTTATTGTGAAAAAAATGGATAAAAAGGAATTTCGCGTGTTGATAAAATATTGCTTTTTGAAGAGAAAAAATACAGTTGAAGCAAAAACTTGGCTTGATGCCGAGTTTCCGGACACTGCCGGAATTGAATAATTTTCATTGACTACCTTGAAAAAGGAAGGACCATCAACAGCGACTATTACATTGCGTTATTGGACCGTTTGAAGGACGAAATCGCCGAAAAACGGCCGCATTTGAAGAAAAAGAAAGTGCTGCTTCACCAAGACAATGCACCGTGTCACAAGTCAGTGAAAACGATGGCAAAAATCCATGAATTGGGCTTCGAATTGCTTCCTTATCCACCGTATTCTCCAGATCTGGCCCCAGCAACTATTTCCTGTTCTCAGATCTCAAAAGAATGCTCGCTGGGAAGAAATGTTCGTCGAATGAAGAGGTGATCGCCGAAACTGAGGCCTATTTTGAAGCAAAGGACAAATCGTACTACAAAAATGGTATCGAAAAGTTGGAGGGTCGCTATAATCAGTGTATCACCCTTGAAGGGAATTATGTTGAATAAAAAAAACTAATTTTGCCAAAAAAATGTGTTTTACTATGTTAGGCCGGGGACTTTTCAATTGACCTGTTATAAGGACTTAAGAAAAATAGTTCAAATTACCTTAATGGATTAAGTTACCTAAAATAATTACCTTACTCTAATTTTATTGTTTAAGTATACATTTAATTTATAAATATTTATTAATTGCTCAAGAAAATATTTAAAAATAAAGTTAAGAATAATATTAAGCAAATATAAAATGGTGTATTACTAAATCAAACTTATATATATTATATTAGGTAATTATACTTTTCATATGCATAAATGCCATATATAACTATTATCTACATAATACAAATTATATTTTTAGATTAGCTTTTAACAGTATTTTATTAAATATTCAGAATCATGAATTTCTTAAGTAGAATAAATATTGAAAGTTTGTTACGAAATTGCATCTTAAACGAATCACAGAGGGTTGAAATAAATATTGCTTATAGGAAATTTCAAATTAACTGTTTTAGACAAATACATATAATATACAAAAAGTATTTTTAAAACTAATTATAAAATATTTGGAAAGAAATATTTGTTCGAATTTCTTTATAAGTAATAAATCAGTTTAAAAAAAAACTCGAATATTATTATATAATTAAAAATTATCCCCATCATACCTGTTTAAGTGTCAGGAGCCTAAAGACGAACTTTCCAGCTCTTTCAAAGACACCACAAGGGAAAATGATTCTTCCCTTCGCAATTTTCTGAGGTATGTCCCGTTTTGCAACAAGTTTTTCCTCGTCGATTCCGAGGTATACCAGTTGCAGTCGAAGACTTGGAGCAGAGGATGGGATGCCATAAAGTACTTCAAAGTCACCAGTAAATACTGTGTGAGTATCTTTTGTTGAAAGCCAGTATTCTGCACATTCTAGAGCCAGTAAAAATCATACGAGTAAGACTAGACACTAGATGAACACTAGAATATATACTATTGTTTTTTAAACTGATTCAATAAATCCGTTTTTGATAACATAATATTAAAGCATCCTATCAAAAAAGTCCGTTCTCCCTATTTACTAAAAAGATCATACACCTTTCATTCACTTGAATCTATTTATCGCTTTTATTTGTGATTCTAAAATAGTCTAGTTATTCATTAGTAAGAATTCAAAATACATAAATGCCTATTTTCCATCCGTGTTTGGAATATTAAAAAGTGTCTTACCCAAGAAACGATACATATCCCTTTCTTCAAAACAATTTGTATAGTTTATGTAATACGACTGCGTTAATTGTTTCAAAATGATAACAATGCATAAAAAATATTCACTGTTTCTTCAATTTGTAAACAGTAAAATATTTTTATTTCAAAAATTTCAAAAATGGTTTTACATCATGCGAAATACATAAAATTCAGTGGCATCAATAGCCTAGGGGTCATGGTAGCCGCCAGCGGTTTTCATTGAGAAGTAGGTTCGAGCCTTGATACCATTAAAGATCCGTAGGGTAGACGGGGCTGATGCTTGTTAAATCTGTTGTGGCTCAAAGTCCTCCCATTGGCTTAGTGTAGAAGTTAGGAGAGGGGGTACCAACTCAGGTGTCGTCCTCGTCACTTGACGGAGGCTCAGAATTATGAGATCCATCGTCAGTAGCCCCCGTGTTGCTTCTTGTATGACGTTAATAAAACCAACATAAAATTAAAATTTTTGTTTGTTATTGCATAGCCCCTACTAGTACTTCCGTATTAATATAGCTACCTTTCAATTTGCATATTAAAGGGAGTATATAACAACCAGCATGCACGGATAATACGAAAATATACCGAAACAAAATGAAATATTGTAACTTTTTTATGCCTGAAGACGTAATTATAATTAAGATAAGTCTAAACTGTTAGTAGTTATTCAAGATAACATAAATTATTTTATTTTATTGAGTTATACTATATCTAGAACTTAACAAATGCGCAAAATGTGGTATGGAAAAAAGCTTTCAAATGATGAAAATGAATAACATTCCCCAACTACAAGGAAAATGTATGACAAGACTTTATAGCAGCCTAAATTTAATTAATTTCATTTTCATAATGAATGTTTAGTTCATGTTATGTATATTTTTTTATTAACTCAATACAAAATGTCTTGTATTTGGAATATTACTATTGAAGTTACATTTTTCTTTTATATTATATGATATTTCAGTTGTTACTCTTCATAACAAAAAAAAGAACCTTTATTTAATTTATAGCCCAGTAAATTTGCATATTTCTAACAACTCTTAACAGAAAGAATGTTAAAAAGAAACACGTTTTTGTTCATGTGAGTAAAGTTTCATTCAAACAGGCTAGCTTATGGCAAGTTCCTTGAAATAATTTCCATAGGCAATTACTTACACATTAGCTTAAAAATAAATGTTTTCCTTCTAACTGCACTTCTAATTTGAAAGCTGAGCTCCACCCAACTCACGTGATTTTTACTGACTACATTTAGTTTGAATCAGCATGGATTTTTACTTTTGCTTTTCCTACAGAAAATGATTAATAGTATTATTACTTCTATCAACGTTGTATCCTGTTTTTACCTAAAGTTTCCGTTTTCCTCATTTTTCAGTAATTATTATTATAAGACTAACTTGAAGAATAATTATTAGAAATGTTTCATACGCACTGAAACATGTCATCTAAATATTAAATTACGTACTGAATATATAAATAATATCACATTCATATAGTTTTATGTATGTGTATATTAGATATATAAAATCTAGTGTGCACTGCTTATAGAACATTGAATTACTTACAGAAGCATGCATGTCAAGCAATTATATGTATACGAGTATTATGACTTATAATCGTCTGTCACAAAAATCAAATGTCTCAGCAATTTCAACAAACATTGCTTATTACAGACATCAGCTTGGAAGTATCACATATAAATTATTCTCGCATATTATAGTTATTGTTGTTCTTAAAACATTGTAATATGAAATTACTTTTGCTAGTTTCTTTTACTTTAGTCTTTTCTGTTTATTACAATAATCTCTAAGTCGTAAGAGATTCGAAGCCAACAGAGATCAAAATACATATATTCTGGCGATAAATTTTATTAATTTCGCTCATAATGGTTAACTGTGTTATTATATATTAATATAATAGCTATTTCAAGTAACTATGTAATTCGAATAAGATTTTCTTACATAAAAGACTCTAAATTCGGAGTTATAATGAGAGCAATTTCAAAAAATAAATAAATAAAGTGTTCATCAGTACATAATAGTTAAACATGTATAACCAGATATATTGCTTATACTTATCGAAATTTGTTCCAATTATTCAAACAATATATATGAAGTCGTGAAAATTATTTCCCAGCAACTAGATTGTACAATCGTCAAAAAAAAAATCAACATTCCCTTAATAACTATCGAAATTTACATTACGTTGTACAAAATTGATAATCACTGTTAAAAGCTTGAAGGGAGCTAAATGCATCTATTAGTACTAATTTATATAATATATATAAATTAGTACTTCAAACACTTAAAGATATGAAAAATCTTTCTCGACTCTTTTCCAAGATCCTTATACAAATCCATAGAATTTTTTTTACTATTCTTAAAATATGAAAAAGCTATATAATTATAAAAATGTAAAACATTACATGCAGTTACAAAACACAAACAATAGAATATAACATACGAAAATTTTTACATACCTGGATTCCCACTGGCATATCCGTTCAGGAAATATTCGATATTGAAATTACGATCTTCTCCCCCCCCCCAAATTTAGAGTGACATTAAGTGGCCGTATGCTAGTTAACAATTGTTAATTCGTGATACACTTAACAGGAAGTGGCCGAAAAAGGAAAAATATATATACTATTGATGATTTGTTTAAGTTTTGAACTAAAAGTATTAATTTAAAAAATGCTTTGTAATTTAATTAACTTGAAAAATGAATTAACAAAGACATTAAAGTAATAGTTAATTAAAAGTACTTTGTGGAAACATTATAATTCAATGAAATGTTACACTCATCGTCTAAAAAAAGTTACACCTAGAAGGAATAGTAAGATTGAAATAGTATATGAAAGTAAGTTGGCACTTACCAACAAGAAATGGTTAAAAATTGGTCGTATACTTGACAAAATTTGTAGATCAAAATACAAAATCATTGCAACTCTCAAAATGATGTTGGGTCCCTAATATTTTTAATATATTTTACCAAATGGCGTGGAATCATAGAAGCTCAAGATGGTTTCTTGACTCAACTCAACCTATGGGGATTGAACTTTGACATGTATATCTTGCAAAGTTTGTTATAGCGGTGGAGTTTTAACAGAACACCTTATAGCAAACCCTAAGATTTCTAGGGTCGACAGGTCTAAGAACGCTACAAGCTACGACATAGTATCTATGGCTGCAAGGAAAGCTCTTCAGATCGCCGCGGTATAAACACAAAAGTTGTCTTGTTGAAACAGAAGACTAGGATGGAGGTTCACAAAAAAAGAATTGAACACCAATTGAAGAACTTCACCAACTTACTTTTCGGCCGTCAAAGTGGCTCTGAAGTAGATGGTGATCGTGCATCTTACGCAATCGTATCCCGTACCATTATCCCACTCTCTGTCTGGATGCTAGACAAGTGACAAAAAAAAAAAAACCTATCATGATGGTTCTGACCGCATTGCTCCCATACAGGTGCAGTTATCATCTTAACCAAAACAAAAGCGAGCCTCATCACTAAAGATGACTCATTGTATTCAGTTGCCTGGCTCCATGCAACTCTTTCATGGAACCATTACAATATCCTGTGACGCTGGTGTAGTGTCAGGGGAAATCTCCATTAATGGTCTTCGGGCAAGTAATGCAGAAGCGTATAGCCGTCTACCAATAATACTGGCGCTTACTAGATGATGCAGAGAGAGCATCATTGTTCGCATAATGTCCAGAATTGTGACTACTTGTGTACTTTCCATTTACTAGACATCCTTCTTGTAGTCCGTGTAACCTGCTTGTCGTACTACGTGTAGCCTTTTGAACCTATTTGTTGTGAGCGATAACTTTCCTGAACCCAATTCGCCAACAACTTGAAACTGTAACATCTGCGTGACGGATATGACCATTTGCATCCCTTACAGAGTCGAAACAATTTCTTAAATTACATTTACTGATCTTGCCTCCTTCTGAGTGTAAATTCTTTTTTTTTTTTTTTTGACGATGAGTGCATATATGCTACATATTAATCATTTCCACAAAGTAATTCCAGTATATAACTTCCTAACTATCCATGAACTCCAGAACAATAAATTTGATTATATTGAAATTTGGAACATAGACTGTTTAAAGCTTTTACAACCTAATTCTTCACAAAAAGAAATTCAATTCAATAATGTAAAAATTATTCTTAGAAATTAATTAACTAAGAAGATTAAATAATTTAATTAATACATAAATAACATAATTTAACGCCCTTTGAGAAATTAAGAATGATATCAATTTCTTCTAGCGGTGATGAGAATTACGAAATTTGCTAAGGGTATATATATATTTATAGAAGGTGTAAAACAATTTTAAGATAAAGAAATCTTTAACGTATTTTGAACATAATAAGAATGAGTATAAGATAAGAGAAAAATAAAATATTTCTTTTCTTCAATTTACTATATATTTAAATTAATATGTGTCCTTTTGGAACGAAAAAGAATACAGGCATATGTCTCCAAATAGCTTCAGTTAACGATATTTTTTCTGTCAATACTTTTAAATTTTTAAGATTAAAATTACTCTCTAGCAAATTAATAAAGTTTTTTTAAAATTATTCTTTAGACTGAAAAATGGAAAAGGTTTTGAAATTATTGGCTGTTTGAAATTTTTTGATTCTAAAGTACATATTTGAAGCCCATACATACACTCGATAACAAAAAAAAACCCGACTCTCCAAGAAGAAGTTGCCCGATGGAAACAAAAATTGGCGGATAGGAAAATTATGTACAGAATAGAAAATGATTAAAATTTCAGAAAAATTAAATGATTTATTTCAGAGTTACATAGTTACAAAATAACGAGTTCAATAAGGTGTTGACCCACCTCTAGACTGTATGCAAGCGGCCACACGACGTGGCATTGAATGATATAGTTTTCTGATGGTCTCCTGCGGTATTTTTTGCCGAATTTGCTCCAATTATCGGGCTAGATCATCAACATTCCCTGGTAGATGCAGTCGCCTTCCCTTCATATCCCATACATGCTCGATTGGCGAGAGATCTGGCTGGACAAGGAAGTGTTTGACAAGCTGAAAGACAGTTCATAGCAACACGTGCCGTATGTGGTCTGGCATTATCTTGCTGAGAAATAAGGTCAAGGTACTACAAAAGGAACGGTACCAAAACAGGTCTCAGAATGTCGTCGACGTACCGCTGTGCTGTAAATGTGCCTCTAATGACGACCAAAGGGGTTCGGCTATCAAGGGAAATGGTATCCCAGACCATAACTCCTGGTTGAAGACCTGTGTGGCGTGCAATAGAGAAAGCAGGATTGGCACGCTGCCCTAGGCGTCTCCAGACACGACTTCGATGATCGTCAGAACACAGCTGGAAGCGGGATTAATCGCTAAAACATTATACGTCCCCAGTCAGCATCATTTCAACCTGATCGAGCCAAGCACCACTGTAATCTGGCTCGACAGTGTGCAGGCGGGAGTGGCAGTTGGCTTAACCGTCGGTAAGAGCCTAGATTTCGCTCTAATAGCCATCTGTGAATGGTCGTGGTGGACACTCGTGTGCGGGTCGCATTTCTGATGGTTGATAACGATGAATCAGACGCTGTGACAGCCCATCTGACAATCGCTCTGTCCTCCCGATCTGCTGTGGTCCTAGGTCGATCGCTACCCTCATGACGCTGAAATCTGCCATTGTCCACCCATTCTTGCCAGCATCTTCTAATCGTCGCATCGCTTCGACCCTTATGAAGAGCGATTCTCCGACTTGCCCAACCTGCCTCTTTCAATCCAATGATACGACCGCTTTCAAACTCTGACACTGGCTCGTAATGATCTCGAATCCTGCGGCGAGGCATTTTTTCAGTCGTTGAAAGATATCCTAAGTCGCAATGCAACAGAAAATTTGACCATCAGATTGAGAATCGTTTCTTATATACACCTGCGGAGTGCCAGTTCCGACGCTCTGTAGCTACCGCTATTCATTCATTGGGCACCAAATTTTAATCATCTGCATGTTCGGTCCAAATGTCTTTGCATACGAAATTTCATTACAATCGGGCAACTCCTTCTTGGTGCGTCGGTTTTTTTTTTTTTTTTTTTTTTTTTTTTTTTTTTTTTTTTTTTTTT